>AWWV01015005.1:0-27850 GCA_001974805.1 Corchorus capsularis
GTATTATTATCAAGTTTAAAAGTTAAAATAAATTGGCTAATCATTAACTATTCAAAATTTTTTAACAAATTAAGTTAAAAATTTATTTAAAATCTAATTATTGTGATTCACTTTGTTTTTCTATTTTTGTAGCGTGTATTGGTAGGTTAAATATGGTTCTAAATCAAATGAATCAGGTAATTTTCTCGAGTTATTCGGGTTTCGGCTCATCTAGGTTCAGGTCTACTAGGTCTAATTGGGTTAGGCGGATTCGAGTTTTGACCTCGGGTCAATCGGGTTCCGGATCATCCGGGTTTTGGATTTTTCAGGTTTAGATTCAGCTCAATTTGGTTAGCGTTAAATTTTTTTTCACCAAAAAAGCATAATTTTTTAATGTTTAATTCTTAATTTTATTTAATATATTTATTATTCGATTTTATTTTACAATCCACCACTGGTGAAATTTAGTAAACTGCATATACAATTTGTCGTGTCTGAATAGGTTGGATCTATGTCGTTTACTTTTTTTATCAAATCGGATTATATCGGATTGGACGAATTATCGGGTTCGACTTAGATTTGACAGCTCTACATATATAATTAATTTCAATCATTATTTTAATTTTCATTTAATTTAAATACGAGTATCACATGCAACGCACCTGGAAGTAAATACTAGTATTAATAAAGTTTGACATCATTAATTATAACTATTTAAATGGTCGATTGAAAATGCAAGGTAAGGTACTCTGTCGGATTGTTTTCAGTCCCGAAAGTCGGTTACAAGATAAAAGCGCCGGATGAACTAGTAGATGAAACACACCCTCTTCTCTATAAGTTTACTGTGGTGCCTAGAACTTATGTGGCTATAATTTGGTTTTGCAAAGTAAGATATGTCGTAAACTTCTATATTAATTATGAATAATGATATGATGAAATAAGGGTTAATCCTTTTTAGCCTCATTTCTCTTTAAGAATTTGATGAATGAGTGTGATTTGATGTGTTGCTTTTGTATATTAAGATTTTCTATAATTTCCATTTTCCAGGCTAATGTGTGGTTGTCACTTGGCATGTGTTTCAAAATTGCTTATGGTACTCGTGATGGTTGCAATATTCTCGCCAATTCTACTCTATTAAATTTCTTCAAAATATTTATTTATATAGTACTGTTTGGTGGTGAATGTGATTTGGTGAACATGCATCAATTCTAGTTCCTTCATCCCTCAAATTCTCTCCTTTATTTTTTAAGTTTATTTTAAAGACATTCTTACATTCTAAGTCAAACAAAAACAAATAGAGTTGCATCCGACTTGTTAGCCGGTGAGTACATTGTGCCTAAATCATGAGCACCTGAATTCAAGTCGGAATGCGAGTTTAGTTATTAGTTTATTTGTTTAGCTAATTATAAGGATTTTATTTAAGGTAATTCCTTAGTTTGCTTTGAATTCTCATAAAATGTTTGGACATAAAAAAATTATTTTGATAAGATTAAGTGAACATATTGTCCTCTGGTATTTGTTGTTTTTTTTTTTCAAAAAGAAAAATATTATTACTATAATTAATTTGCCTATGCCCCAATATATCCACACTTATTACTTACCTGTTTGGATGAGTCCATCGTATCTCGAACTCAAATAATGGGAATCCATAGCAGCCCTCAACATGTATAGTTATCAATCATTCAATATTTCTTGTAACATCTCAAATATTAATTTAAGCCACCAAAGCTTTCATGTTGCTTTATATAAGAGTCCGGTCCCTTCTTGCAATATGAGCTGGGATTTGGCGCTCCAACGTCATCTATCCTAAGTTTCCGGCTCAATTTTTAATAAGCATTTCATTAATTTTTTCTTTATATTTATTGAGAAATTATGCCATTTGCCTCCCGGTCTCAATAAAAAAAATATTCTTCCGACAATTATTTTTTTCATTCACAAGATTCAAATTTTAATTAAAAAAAAATTCTTCCGACAATTATTTTGTTCATTCACAAAATTCAAATTTTAGACCTTATATCAAGGGGTATTAAACTCGTTTCACTCAACTCAAGGTTTCCAATATATATTTATACACTATATGAATCATTACCGATAACTATAAGTAATTAGTCATAAATTTGTAAAAATCAAATTTATAGATATAAGCCGACTCCCCCTCTCCTCTCTCCTCTACAGTTTTCTCTAGGTTTTTTTTAAGTTCTTTATTTGCTCCTTCATCACTCACATTATTTTCGTTGGTGAAAACTCTCTGTTAAAAAAAAATCCAGAAGCGAAAACAAAAAGGTGTTGTGTGTGCTAGCTAGATAAATACTCATGGGAAATGTTTGAAACTCCAACTCATTCTGATGATTCATATCATGATGGCAGCTCCAAGTCAAGACGTTGATGATGAAATTGAATCAATTATTATACATACTATTAATCTTATAATAATCTTATGAGCAATGCCTTCATTGAGCACCAAATGGTGTTTGGTTTCTTGGATAAGTGTCAATTGTTAGTTTCCTAATGTTTTGTTTATTATGTTTGTGTTAATTCAATATTAAATTTTTTTTTTGTGTATTATTAGTATGTTAAATTTCAAATGTGGGTCCTGTCTATTGAATTAAAAATCTTTTTAAATTTATTTGTAATTTATTCAATTTAACAGATTAATTATAGACTATGATAATAAATTAATTATAGTTTGGGAAAATTAAAATTGGTTCATCCCCTTTCCTTTGCTGTTCAGTGAATGTCAAGAATAATATCATAGACCGAGTTAATTAGAGAGGAGAAATGAAAGATTTTTCTTTTTACCAAAGTAATTCTATAAAATAAATTATAAATTAAATATAAATTTCTTAATTTAATTTTCTTAAAAGAACTTTTAAAATAAAACAACCGCACACGAAGCGTGGTTGGGAAGTTCTAGTTGTAATTTATGATATGAACGGTATAATTTCATTTTTATGAATGAAAATTACATTTTCTTCAAAAAAAATTATTATAGATAAGTATGTCCAAAGTATAAAATATATATTGTGTTAGCGAATTGCCATACATTTCTTCCATTTGAGTGGGTGTACATTAGATTTTTTTTGGCTGAAAGTGTACATTTGCATTTAATTAATCAAATTAGTGTCTACTGTCTACCTATAGCCAACTTGAGCTTATTATATGCGTACACGGTATATATATACGTAATCTATAAACGACAAGTTTATTTTTATTTCTTCCTAGCTAATATGCTTGGACATGCTTTCAACTTTTAATATAATAAAAATCGTAGCAAAAAAATGTTTAATATAATAAATTATTGAAAAATTATTTCTTTTTTTAGAGAAAAAAATGGAAAGTATATAGATATATAAATAAATATAATAAAGTTAAAAAGAAAACAACCGGATTATGACATTATAAAACGTAATTCCCACTATCATCCAACTATAAATATGATGGAAACCAATTAATTAAATGTGGATTAATTAAAAACAATTTTTTATTCCATCCGATATTCAGAATGTTGCTCTAATTAATCCGGTCTGACCCACGTCACGTACCTAATTTTGGTAGGTGAATCTATCAATGGGGCAACTACGTACATAAAGTCTCAACTTAAGCTCAAACAAGTCTTTGGTAGGTGAATCTATCAACGGGGCAACTACGTGCGTAAAGTCTCGATTTAAGCTCAAACCAGGGGCGGGTGTATGTGTAGTTTAGGGTGGGCACGTGCCCACCCTCAACCTTCAATTTTCTTAATTTTTTGTGTGTAATTTTACATGGTGCCCACCCTGATTTGGTTTAGATGCCCACCCTCAATTGATTAACTCGTCAAAATGCCCATTTCTTAATATTTTGTATATAATTTTACATGATGTCTACCCTTATTTGGTCCTAGATGTCCACCCTCAATTGATTAACTTGTCAAAAATGCCTATAAACCATAATCACTAAACCATTAGAAACAAAAGTTCATTTTTAAGTTTATGCATAGAATAAATTGTGCCTACCCTGAAAAATTTTTCTGGATCCGCCATTGGCTTAAACAAATCGCGCTTACTACTTAATCCAACTCCACGTTTGGTGGATTAATAAAAAAAATGCTAATATATATCATCAGTTAGCTCAACACTAATTTAAGGGATGTTGCTTTCTATAAGGTCCATTTCTAGGCCAGTCATCAAGATACCAAACTTATGCCATCAGGCATCAGCAGCCATATAAACAAATTTTTTTTAATTACGAAATTGGGGGTTGACTTTATTAAGTTGTCTGTAACCAGCTCATACGAGTGATTATCTCTCTTTGGTTAATTAAGGAATTGTATATAATGTTAATTAATTTCCTAAAAGAAACACATGATTTATTTATTGGCCGACCTTTCCTTAAACAAACTTATAAATAAAGGAAAAATAAACCCACAATCATTCATTTTTCTCCTAACAGTTGTACTAATTATCTAAGAAATTATAAATTGAACTATATTAAAAGTAATTTTATCTACACATCTGCCATTGTTGCTCATCTCAAACAATGGGAGAAGAAATTACAAGCTATGAGACACCACTCGGGCTTCCAATTATAGATTTCTCACACGAAGACTTGAAGCGAGGAACCCATCAATGGGATTCGGTGAAAGTTGAAGTTCGAAAAGCACTTGAGGAATTTGGCTGCTTCGAAGCTTTGGTCGACAAATTTCCTCTAGAGCTTCGTGAAGAACTTCATGGGGCCTTGAATGAGGCTTTCGACCTCCCTTTGGAAACCAAAATGCTCAATGTATCGGAGAAACCCTATCATGGATATCTCGGAGTGCATCCTGAGAGGTCGCCGCTATACGAAAGCTTTGGCATCGATGAAGCAAACGTCGTCGAGAATGTACAAGGCCTGTCTAACATTTTGTGGCCGCAAGGAAACGCGACTTTCAGGTTCTTATTATCTGTCATATACTCTTCTCTCTCTCTCTTTCTTTTTTTTTATTATTTTTTATGACTGCCCTAGTATATATATATATTGGCTCCGACTAATCTGAAGTCGAGTCACATCAGACACTGATTGAGAGGAAATTCTCTCTCAGCACCCTTTCTCCATTATTTTTTTTAAATTGAATGTTTATCTTTGCTATTAAACATTTAAACTATATTGCTTTCTCTGTAAGAGTCCCGTTTTGGTAGTGAGGAAGGAAAGGGGTGAGGATTGAGGAATGAAATTTGCTCAATTCAATGGTTGTGATGCACAATCATACATGTTACTTTATAGCTCAACCATTGGATTGATGAAATTTCGTCATTCCTTACCGTTTTACTTCCTTCTTATGAAACAGACCCTAAATGTTTCAATTTCTTGTTGGCAGCAAATTGATTCAATACATATCGGAGCAACAGTTGGGATTAGAACGAATGGTAAGGTCGATGATTTTGGAGAGCTTAGGTATTGAGAAATACATGGAAGAACACATGGAATCGAATTATTACCTTCTTAAACTCATGAAATACGCCGGACCTCAAAGCACCGAGGCAAAGCTCGGTTTATATGGTCACACAGACAAGAATATGATGACCATATTGTACCAAAATAATGATGTCAATGGATTAGAGGTCCGAACCAAAAATGGCGAATGGATCCTTGTCAAACCCTCTCCGAACTCTTTCACTGTGATGATGGGAGATTCTCTCTATGTAAGTACTTTACCATTCCCTTTCATTATAAAGAGTATATTAGTTTTTTTTTCCTCACATGCATTACACGCGTGTGTTAGAATTTTTTTTTATTGAAATTAATTTGAAAGTTACATATTATAACTTGTTATAATAATAAAATTAACTTAAACAAGAAAATACCTAATATAAAACAAACTTTAAGAGACATGCTAGACCCTCGGTCCCGTCACTGATTACGTAAACCGACAAGAAAAAATGGGACAAATATATAGGAAGGTCGGACTTGGAGAGTATATTTGTTTTTGACAAAAAATTTGTTACGTACCAATTAATTTAAATTTATAGGCTTATTTCAAACTTAAATCGATCGTAATAAAATTAAGTTTGTATGATTAGAATAAATTGATTTTGCAGGCATGGTTGAATGGTCGGTTGCACTCTCCATTCCATCGAGTGATGATGAAGGGAAGTAAGGCAAGATACACGACGGCACTATTTTCTATCCTAAAAGCCGGCTATACCGTAAAGGCCCCCAAAGAGCTAGTGGATGAACAACATCCTTTGCTTTTTAAGCCCTTTACCTTCGATGAATTTATGAAATTTCTTCACACCGAGGCTGGCGAAACTTCTGATTGCGCTCTTAGAGCTTTTTGTGGTGTCAAGAACATTACATGAGCTTAATTGGAATTTGATTATATTAGTATCATAATCTAAACCTTGGGTGATTGGGTCAAAAATAAGAGAGTTAATTAGCTCTTCATTTGTTTGTGTGTATTAATTTGACGAAACTTTGTAGATTTGTTCATACGTGTGTTTATTTGTTTCTACTTAGAAGATTATTTTAAGAGTTCAGTGTATATATGTCCTGCGCATATTATTAATGATTTGTTATTATAATTAAATCCTTTGACTTTGTGGTGTAACCAAACTATTTTTAATACTTTTAATGTTTATTGTATTTAACGGCCGGTATATTATAGCTAGTTGTTAAAAATTAAGTGGTCATGTAATTTATATACCCAACTCTTTTTTATGTTTATTGTTGTATTTTTTTAAGGATATTGTTGTAACCCGGATATCTCAAACAATAATCTATCGAGTTAATCATGCAAGCGGAAACAACTAAAACAATAAATTATTCACACAAGACAAAAGAATTTACGTGGTTCGGCACTCAACTTGCCTACATCTACGAAGAAGAAGAGATTTCCACTAGTTATAGAAAATTACATCAACACATAATTATCAATAACTCTCACTCAATCTCTTAACCCAATCTAACAATCAATCCTAAATCAAACCCAAACAATCTTGAGCACTCTCGCTCGGTCTTTATGAGCACTCTCGCTCGGTCTCTAACAAACTAACAATCACATCTACCACACCAAACAATCACACACACCCATAAGGACCATCCTCTTGTCCTATGGGGTGCCTCCACCCAAATCTAAATCCTTAGACTACATCTTTTCTCCAAGCATACAAAATTCTATAGAGAAACTCTCTATTTATACTAGCATAAACTTAACCTCCAAGAATCCCTTTCCTATTAGGATTCTTGTTTACCAAGTCTTTTTGTCCACCAAGCAATAGGCCTAAAAAATCTCAATCCAAATCTATTTGGGATTTGAGTCAAAATCCTAACAATCTCCACCTTGACTCAAATTCCATAAAATCTTCAATCTTCAATCTTCAATCAATCTTAAAGGACATGCATGGCTCCACCTACGATGAAAGTCTCCCATTCTTCAAGCAATCTTCTCTTGTGTGTTTTCATCTTCACTGCATCATCTTCAACTTTAATTCCGAATCCGATCTTGCTTTTCATTCAAATCTGATTTGAAAAGCACCAAACATGCAATCTTCAAAACAATCATCAAGCAGCAAAATCTGACAATCTTTACGACAACCAAATATAGCGAACCATATCTCAAGTTTGGACTACCGGGCAACCTCCAATCCATTCAACCTGAGCTCGGATACCAATTGTTGTAACCCGGATATCCCAAACAATAATCTATCAAGTTAATCATGCAAGCGGAAGCAACTAAAACAATAAATCATTCACACAAGACAAAAGAATTTACGTGGTTCGGCACTCAACTTGCCTACATCTACGAAGAAGAAGAGATTTCCACTAGTTATAGAAAATTACATCAACACATAATTATCAATAACTCTCACTCAATCTCTCAACCCAATCTAACAATTAATCCTAAATCAAACCCAAACAATCTTGAGCACTCTCGCTCGGTCTTTATGAGCACTCTCGCTCGGTCTCTAACAAACTAACAATCACATCTACCACACCAAACAATCACACACACCCATAAGGACCATCCTCTTGTCCTATGGGGTGCTTCCACCCAAATCTAAATCCTTAGACTACATCTTTTCTCCAAGCATACAAAATTCTATAGAGAAACTCTCTATTTATACTAGCATAAACTTAACCTCCAAGAATCCCTTTCCTACTAGGATTCTTGTTTACCAAGTCTTCTTGTCCACCAAGCAATAGGCCTAAAAAAGCTCAATCCAAATCTATTTGGGATTTGAGTCAAAATCCTAACAAATATGTTTAAGAATCTGGAGAAGGTTACAACCAAACAATCAAGTTCGATGTTCCTGAGACACCAAGCTTGGCTAATGAGTTTACAAAGAAATTTGCCTCCCTAAAAAATATGAACGAAAGTAATATGACTAATAAATCTCTAACATGTTAGACAATCTATTAAAGAGATTACTAAACATCCATGGCCTAGCATTAAATTTAGTAATCCATATGAGATAACATTTGAAGAATCACTTTCCAAAATAATTCTTGACAATGGGAAAGCAACAACACACATAATGATTGATAAAACTTAATCAACAAAGTTCATGTTGATGCCTGCAGGGCCGGCCGGGCTTGTCAATGGAGGAGCCGTCAACATTGATTTTCCACGAGTTGAAGGTCTTATATATTGTACTTAACGGCCGGTACTTGCATGCTATATTAAGCTTCATTTCAAATAACTGATTGTTAGTCTTATGAATTTAGGATTTTTTTACAATAATGATTAATTATTAAGTTTGAAATCATCAAAAGATAATGAAATTCTACGGAGAAGACCATGGGAAACAATGAAAAGAGCAGGCCTTGCCTAACCACATATCATCATCAGCCGAAAAGGCAGCATTGCAAACTCCCCTCGCCAAAGTACCAAGTTGAACGCTTGATGACTTCAACTCAATACCGGAGGAAAAACCAAAACTACCAATAAAAACAAATTTTGAATTGAAAAAAAATTTTAACACCCAACCATTTATTATTTGTCTTCTAATATTACATGCAGCAAGAAGCATCTATATTGTACAAGACTATACTATATATATATATATATATATATTATATTATATATATATATATATATATGAAAGCTCACAATTTCCTCAAATTACTCTCAAAACTTAGCATATAATACATGACTTGATTGATAAGTAGAAAGGAAAGGAGAAGAAATGGGCCCCGAAGCACAATTTCGGCTTCCGGTTATAGATTTCTCAAAGCAAGATCTCAAGCCAGGATCTCCGGAATGGGATTTGGTGAAGAGCCAAGTCCGCAAAGCACTTGAAGACTATGGCTGCTTCGAGGCATTGTTTGACAAGGCTTCATTGGAGCTTCGGAATGCTGTATTTGGAGGCTTGAAAGAGCTTTTCGACCTTCCTTTAGAAACCAAAATGCTCAATGTCTCCGACAAGCCTTCACACGCCTACATAGCACCGCATCCAAATGCGCCACTCTATGAAAGTATTGGGATTGAGGAACCAAACATTACCGAGAATTTGGAATCCCTTGCTAACAGCTTTTGGCCCCAAGGAAATGCAAGTTTCAGGTTCAAAACTTTCTTTTGGTTTAATAGCCATTTTAGCCCATCAATTTTAAAAAAAATTGACAATTTAGTCCTTAGACCTTCAACTTGCATGCCATAATTTACAATTTGGGCACATTAATTTAGCCCGTTATTAGACAGGATTTGAGACTCCACTAATTTTCTAACTCCAGATTCTCCAATAAAAGCAGTACCAACTTTCATCTTACAAAGGGCTAAATGTAGTTGAAATAGCGAATTTAATTAGGAGTATTGCTACATCACCATAAAAATTGACACGAAATTTGGTCCTCCATGACGTGTTGTTACACGATTGATCCAGTAAATTGGTCCCATCATTATTTAAGTGGGGTTTTGTTAGAAAACATGGGATGACCCCACATGACACATCATATGGGACAAAATTCTGATCAATTTTTCTGGATATTTAGAATTTTCCTTTAATTAGACGTACATTTGAAAAAAAATTGGAAGATTAGAACTTAATTTTAAGGTCAAAATGTCCAATAAGCCATTTTTTTTCTAATAATCCATTTATTTCCTCGTTGGAAAAATTTCCGTCACACATACTCACAACTAGACTTTTCTAAATTTTGCAGCAAAAGTGTGCAATCAATTGTAGCACAGGTATCAGAGCTTGAACAAATGGTTAGGAGGATGATTTTAGAGAGTTTTGGTCTTGAGAAATACATGGAAGAACACATGAATTCAACGAGATACCTTCTCAGGGCCATGAAATACATAGCACCCCATGCAATTGAGACAAAGCTTGGGTCGAGAGATCACACAGACAAGAATATAGTGACCGTATTGTGCCAAGGCATCGAAGGGTTGGAGATTCAATTGAAAGATGGTGAATGGATCAGTGCTAGGCCCAACTCTTTAACTGTCATGATTGGGGATTCTATCTATGTAAGTTTTCTCTTCTATTTTTCAACTTTTTCACTAGGTAAGAAAAGATTTGAAGAACTTAGGCTATATTTGCCAGTGGAGAACATTCTTCATTTTCTATCTCCAAAAATATCAAAGAAACTATGTAGTGCCACAACATGTGTCAATAAAAACAAACATGTTTTTGGAGAATGGAGATGACAATGGAATGGAAAATGAAGAACATATTTATCTTATTTTGAGATTTTCACTTTATTGTCATCTCTATTCTCTAAAAATATAGTATTTATTTTCATTGACACATATTGTGGTACTACCTAGTTTCTTTGATATTTTTGGAGATGGAAAATGGAGAATGCAAACATAGCCTTAATTTTGTACCCAAAAAAAACATAGCCTTAATTTTTATCTTAAAAAGGGGAATCGAAATTTAATTTCATTGAAGAATATATGGAAATTGAAGTATAAGTGTATAACTAATTACAAATTTTGGTATGTTACTAATTATGATATCAATTTTTTTTTGCAGGCATGGTTGAATGGTAGATTGCACACTCCTTATCATCGCGTAATGATGAAGGGAAATAAGGCGAGGTACTCTTTTGGGTTGTTTTCAAACCCCAAAGGAGGGTACATGATAAAGGCTCCGGAAGAGTTAGTTGACGAAGAACATCCTTTGCTTTTTAAGCCCTATGACTTTGAAGAATTCTTGCGATTCTTTCACTCCAACGCTGCTCTTAAATCTCAATCTGCCTTTAAAACTTATTGCAGTGTCTAAGATTTAGCTTGCAGTAATCTTTAATTAGGAGCTGATCAGAATCTTGATGGGTTGTTTTACCTTGTATTTGGTAAAAATAAGTGGTGAATTCTTTATGGATAATGGACTTCAACTTTTTTTTTTTGATAAAAATAATGGACTTTAACTTAATTGAATTTATATCGTATCTGTAACCAACTTGAGTAATATGTACGGTAAGTATGTAGGTAACAAATACAAAGGCAAGTTTATATTTACTTTTTCTTCCTAATTTGTTTAAATATATGCTTTCATATCAATATATAATGAAAGTTTATTTCCTTTTCATTGGAAAAATGAGGTTTATTTACTTTTCATTGGAAAAATGAGGAATAATTAGATCATACTCCCCCAATTCATTCAACAATAAAAGTGATGTAATCAATAGCCGTCTCCTCCCCCTATTAGTAGATCACCCACTGTCGACACGGGTCAAATCCGGATTAGTAAGAGCAAAACTTGGGATATCTAGTGGGGAACAAAAAAACATAGCCGTCTCCTCCCCTCCTTCCTCTCTTCTTGATTTTGACTTTTTTTTCTTTGCTTTTTTTTTACTCCGATCCTCTTTGGAATTGTTACATAAAGGGGGATAGTATTTTTCCCCCTTGAACTTGTATCGTTTGGACGTTTTGACTCCTGAACTTCAATTCTGGACACTTTGACTCTTGAACTTTCAATTTGAACCTCCGTTTCCCTCTAAATAACAGACGTGATGTCAAATCCGAATTGAAGTTCTTGTTGCTTAGGGGTATAAAATGTCTAAAATCAAAGTTGAGAGGGCAAAACGTCCAAATTTTACAAGTTCGGGGGGGGGGGGGGGGGGCATTAATTCTCCCGACGTGGCACGCCATGTCAGCGCCATAACGGTGCCGTTAGTCATGAATGTTCTTCCTTATATTGGATTCTCGTGAAGTGTTGATCTTTCAAGTTTGTGTCTGTTGTCTGTGCAGTTTGGGTGTGGATGTCTGAGACTTGTGTCCTGGTTTGGTTTAACTTTTTGTGATGGTTTGGTTTTTGTTGTTCTTTGTTTTGTTGTTTCTTAGTTTTTTCTGCCTGCAGGTTGGTCCTTCTTGCTTGGTCTTTATTCGTTTTGTAGTGATTCTTGATCACTTTTCGATTATCAATAAAATCTGCCTTTCAAAAAAAAAATAACATAGTGTCACTCTCCCTCACCAAAAAAATAAAATAATAATAATAACATAGTGTCAAGAATTATAATATGTTCTTATGATATGAATAATTATTTGATGTATTGAAGGTGTAAATTTTGGACTCCACAAGGGGGGTGAGAAGTTGACACATGTCCATTTTCTGAATTAATTTTGTTTTTAAAATTCAAAACTATTCCTTAACGGACACATGTTAACCCTTAAAACGCGCATGTGTAGTCTACTAAACTCCACTGACAGTGTATTGAATAATTTTCCTTATAATATACAGTCTCTGACTCTCTGTTTCTATTTAATTGTCAACTTTTGGTCAAACCACCATTATCTTTGACCATTATTTAGAAGAAAAATTTGTAGAATTATCATTTCAAAAAATATATAGAAAAGTTTGTATTTCAAGGTTTACGAGCATTATTTTAAAATTTTATTTAGCTTTATATTTAATTTAAAAAAAAATTGGTCAAAGATGAGGTTGTTTGACCAAGAATGGATAGTAACAACATAGGGATTAATTACTAACTAAATTACTAAGTTGGCGCTCTGGGTAAAATATAAAAACTAAATTGTAGCATATATATATATATAATTTAAATTTCTAAGTTGACAAAATAGAAAATACTAATTTAGCCCGTAGCCCCAAGTTTTAAAAAATTTGGTAAATATGAATGATCAAATTTATTTTCTCATATCATTAAATTTTGTATATATATAAATGATCATATTTGTTTTTGAGTAAACTTGTTAGCTTTATTTATCTAAGAAACAGCAAAGCTATACTACAGTCTTACAAAACTATACAAAAAGATATTCATAGTTGTACAGTGTAGTAAGAAGGTAAGAAGAGAAAAGTTTAAGTGTCAAAAATTCTCTCACAAAGTCCCCAACATCGGCATAATTCCATATTTAGTAGGTCCTTTGCCATTGATTTGAGACAGTGTAATTCCCTTGGATCGGACTATGCCAGCAAATGAATGATCAAATTTGTGGAGAAACTATTATGAATTTATGAGTAATATGGTAGGAGTAGTATACCTAATAATTTCTCCACAAATATGATAATTCATTTGTCTCTCCAAATAGACAAATAGTTGTATTAACCTAAGCATCAAATTATAAAAGCAATTCAATTAAAATGCAATACATATATACCAAATTTAATTCTAGATCTAGACGAGTTGCTTTAGGGTTGATTTGTTCAAATGCAAGGTTTTGTTTGTTTCTTATTGTAGAATTTTATGTTGTTCTTTTGGGGAATCAACAACAACTAGCTTGCAGTCTCACATTATTTTATTAGAGCCCTTGTCTAGCAACCTCTCAAATTATTTTATCAAACATTAATATGATGAACTTCTATAAATCACAATTCGTACAATTTTCTAAATGATCTATAAATATCCTTTGATGCTTTTGCTTGCCATAGCGCAAATTATTACTACAAACTTTCTGGCAGAGGATCAGAAAAAAAGGTTATAGATATGGGCTGTGAAAACCCATTTAGCCTTCCAATTATAGATTTCTCAAAGCAAGACCTGTTAAAGCCAGGCACCCTTGAATGGGAATTAGTGAAAGGCCAAGTCCGGCAAGCTCTAGAGGAGTTCGGTTGCTTCCATGCTTTGCTTGACCAAACTCATCTAGAGCTTCGAAAGGAAATAATTGGAGCCATGGAAGATCTTTTTGACCTCCCTCCACAAGCCAAAATAAGATATCCTTCCAAGAATTTCTTTGATGGCTATATGGGTCCTCGTCCAACAGCGCCATTGCATGAGATGCTAGGCATTAGCGATGCTATAATTCCTGAAAACGTTGAGGCTGTTACCAACACTTTGTGGACTCAAGGAAACACAAGCTTCAGGTTCCATTTCCAAAACCTTTAATTCCTTCTTCAATTCCTCCTTATTAGTTATTCCTCGTAAAATTTCTACTATTTTGAACCTATTTTATTACGTTTAGTTCATTGAATTTGGGTTAATTAAAAAAATTTCCCACCATATGCCTTTATGTTACATGATGATGAAGTAGATAGACAGTGTTATAGACTTTAGTTCCAACCTCAATAGACCCCTATCAATGACGATTTGTGATTAAGTCTGACAATTTATGATTATAAATCTCCAAAGTTGACGGTTTATCTTGTCTTGTTCTAATTCTAATTAGAGATGGAATAACCTAATATACTTCTAAAATTTTTTGTGATTTAATAGACAATTTGACCCATGAATTTGTAAGAAATGAACAAATTAACCTTTAAACTTTCAAAATTGCTAATTCCACATCTGAACTTGTAAAAATTGGACAAATTATTAACTATGTTAGACAAAAATTGGTTAAATTTCTTTAACAATTGGACGAATTTATAAGAACCATACCTATTTCCGTCCAAAAATGACTAATTTATGTCAAATTGTTAACGAAATTTAACCAATTTCCATCTAAAAATGTTAATTTGTCCATTTTATACAAAATCCAGATATACAATTGACAATTTTAAAAGTTTAAAGGCTAATATGTCTATTTTTTACAAGTTTAGATGCCAAATTGTCTATAACTCTTTTTTTTTTTGGTTAAATATAAGTCTATTAATAGCGAGTAATTTCACTTCTTGGCAGCAAAATAGTGCAATCTTTCTCAAAGCAAGTATCTGGGTCAGATCAAATAATAAGAAGGATGATTTTGGAGAGTTTTGGGCTTGAGAACCATATTGATAGCCACATCGAATCTAGTCACTATGTTTTTCGGGCTATTAAATATAAAGAACCACAATCCCCAGCAAAGATGGAAATTGGGGTAGGTGCTCACGTTGACGCCAATATTTTGACCATATTGTATGGTAACGAGGTCGATGGATTAGAAGTCCAAACCAAAGATGGCAAATGGATCCATGTTCAACAACCACCAAATTCTTCTACTATCATTATGGGCGACACCTTGTCTGTAAGTTACTTTTTATATGCTCAGATTGGGCCCAACCCGATCAAATAGTGGACATATATTATATTATAGATTAATTTGGGCTCAAATTCAGCAGGCCGATTTGAGATATATCTATTACTCTAAAATTTAATTGAAAAAGGCTATGTGTACTATCCCTAGCCACAATACTTTTGTACACTACCATTTATAACTGGTGGATGTGTATTTGATTTGAATAACAACGGTTGAATATAAGTAGTAGTGTAGCAAAATAGTATGGGTTATGGTAGTGCAAATAACTTTCCCGAATTTAATTTTAGAGATTTTATGACTAATTTAGAGATTTTATGACTAGTATCATTAAGTATCGGTTGAAATGGTATCGGTTGAAATGGTAGACGGCCTCTCTATTCAGCTTAATAGTATTGGTTAAAATAGTAAACGGCCTCGAAAATAAGTTTGATGTTCAGAAGTACACTTGTTTGGAGGGTGTTAATTAACCTTTCTTATATGTATGAAGTGTAAACAAAGTGGATTTACAAAATCATATTACTGAATATTGCAGGTAATGTTAAATGGGAGATTGTTTGCTCCAAACCATCGAGTCATGATGTGGGAAGGAAATTACAAGGCAAGGTACAGTGCTGGATTGTTTTCAACCCTAAAAGGAGGTTACGATGGAAAGACCTTGAAGGAGATGGTGGATGAAGAGCATCCTTTGCTCTTCAAACCTTTTGATTATCTCGAATACTTGACACATTACCGAGCAAAAGGTAGTCAAGGCATATTCCTCACTCTCAAAGACTATTGCAGCTTGGCTACTTCCTAATAAGGCATCTATCCAAAAGAAGTAAAAAATTGCAAGTAATTCAATGCAACTGTTTGGCAATCACCGGAAAATTAACCTTATATATGTAATTCATTTCCATTTCTTGCATGTGTGTTACGTGTACGTTGTTATACGTACGTGTATGTAATTCATTTCCATTTCTTGCATGTATGTTACGTGTATGTAATTCATTTTCATTACTTGCATGTGTGTTACGTGTATGTAATTCATTCCCATAATTTCTTGCATGTGTGTTACGTGTAGGTTTTTTTTAAACACAATTACATGAAAACTCGATATATAAATCTATACTTAATTAGTTCAATACAGTTCACCTAAACGTATTGTTAAAGCGAAAACATAAAGCAGAGAAGAAACATGTGCTCTAAAGAAATTATCCCCCTAAGGCTTCCATTGATAGAAATCTCAGATCGAGATTTGAAGCCAGGCACCAATGAGTGGGATACTGTCAAAGGCCAAGTCCAGGAAGCACTGAAAGAGTATGGTTGCTTCGAAGTTAAGCTGAACAAAGTTCCTTCGGAGCTTTCAAAAGATGTATTCCATGTGTTGAAAGAGCTCTTTGACCTGCCTCGGGAAACCAAAGAGCTCAATGTCCCGGAGAAGCCCTTTCAAGGCTATGCCGGGCCACACCCACAGGCACCACTATATGAAAGCATTGGCATTGATGACCCTAACATCACTGCAAATCTAGAATCCCTCTCTAACACCTTTTGGCCCCAAGGAAACAAAAAATTCAGGTATATATATATATTTAGCTTTGCCTTTTAATTTATTTCTCCAAAATTTTGCTTAATTTTAACTTAATGCATGCATTTATTATTGGGTATTTAATTTCTTCTTTTGGTAGATCAACCATGGAGTCATTTTTGGATCAAGTATCGGGGTTAGATCGAATGATTAGGAGGATGATTTTGGAGAGTTTTGGTCTTGAGAAATACATGGATGAGCACATGGACTCTGTCAAGTATCTTCTTAGGGCCAATAGATATCAAGGGCCGGAAAACACTGATGAGAAAACTCTTGCAATGAGTTCTCACTCAGATAGGAGCATAATTACCATACTGCGACAAATTAATGAGGTTGATGGGCTGGAGATTCAAACCAAAGATGGGAAATGGAACCCTGTTAAATATTCGTCACCAGACACTTTCATCGTCATGATTGGGGATTCTCTCTATGTAAGTCAAATGAATCATCTCTCTCTTTAAATCACATATATATATATATATATTTGTAAAACATCACATATATTTACATCTATGTTAATAATCTACTTAGAAGAATGAGTAAAACAAAGCTATCCCATGATTATAAGACTTGGGCAAAGCTTGAGATATTATTATTTTCTTTTTAGATAATTAAATGGGTATACAAACAAAACAAACCAATTAAGTAGGGTTAATAGGGATGAGATGTAAATATAAACCAAAACAAACCAATTAAGCTTGAGATATAAACCTTCAATAATAACCTTCATCTAATTAGTTGAGTGACCTCTGACACTGGTCAATAGGGATGTAAATGGATAGTAGATTATAGGATATCCCGATTAAAGTAGGGTTAGGGTATTGTATAATCGGGTTAGAGTAAGGTATTGGTAGTAGTTTTAGTACCCGTGACGGGTTCAGGTAGTGATTTTAGGATACCTAGTACTACCCGAACCCGGTTACTAATTAATTGTTTTAATATTAAATTTTTATTTATATATTATATTTTTACTTAAAAATTACTCATAATCAACCTAATTAAATTTGTTTATGGTTAAAAATATAATTTTTAACTTGTTAAATTTGTTTATGGTTAAAAATATAATTTTTAACTTTGTTACAAGTTAATTTTAAAGTTACTCATTTAATTTT
Source organism: Corchorus capsularis (assembly GCA_001974805.1). NCBI lineage: Eukaryota > Viridiplantae > Streptophyta > Magnoliopsida > Malvales > Malvaceae > Corchorus > Corchorus capsularis. Next base: position 17,966 of record AWWV01015005.1, read on the forward strand.
AATTAATTTATTATTATTTAATTATAATGAAAAAAAAATATTCGGTTTTTTATCGGGTTCGGATAGTTAACGGGTAGTTGATATTTTATACGGGTAGGATACGGGTAGTTATTTTGAAAAATAATCAGGTAATTATAGGGTTCGGGTACCCTAGAAAATAATAAGGTTAGGGTACGGATACCTCAAAATTCGCGGATATCCTACCCGTTGACAGCCCTACTGGTCAAGCTATAATAATGGCTTATTTACTTAAAAGTCTTTGGATATTTTTTTTATTTTGATTTAGTTCTTTTACTATATTATTTTAGTTCTTTAATTTTATTCTTTTTATAAATAAGTCCTCAGCTTTTTTCATTCAATGCAATTTAATTCTTAAACATTTTATTTTATACAATTTAGTTATTTATCTTTATTTTTTAATATATTATAACATTCTTTTTTTATTTTACTCATTAATACTTTATAAATATGATCTAAACTAGTTATTTACTAGTTGAAATAAATTTCTTCATCAAGTTTGTGACAAAAAAATTTTGCAGGCATGGTTAAATGGTAGAGTACAGCTACCTTATCACCGGGTGACAATGAGTGGAAACAATTCGAGGTATTCACTTGGATTGTTTGTAATCCCGAAAGGAGGGTACCTAATTAAGGCCCCGGAAGAGCTGGTTGATGAACAACACTCCTTACTCTTCAAGCCCTTCGATTATGATGAATTCATGAAATTCTATAGCGCTAATTATGATCTAAGACTTGAATTCCCTCTTAAAACCTATTGTGGAGTTTAAAATTGGCTCTGTAATATTCATTTACAGCTTGTATTTTCAAACTTCTTGGGCATCATGTAATAAAAAGTAACTCTAAATAAGCACTGACAATAGAGATTTTCCTTTGAAGTACTTCATATTAGCAAGTTGAATTGCCCACTTGATTAATCTATCTTTTGTATGGGTAACCTGTCCTTAATGGCCATCATCCGTGCCCATCACTTGGAACCAAACAAGTCTTTAACTACTTCTTTATAAAAATGCTATATTTAATTTGTTGGTAGGATATATATATCAAATCAAATTATTATAATGTTTATTTCAAGATCAAAAGATTTTTGCAATTTTTCTTTACCTAATCATTAAACATATTCAATTAAAATTTGTGTCCATCGAATTTTTTCATTTTCTTTTTCAACTTTCACATGTAGAGTTTCTGTATATGAAAGAACAACAGTTAGGCTTATATAAAGAAAGATAATTAACTGGGGAAAGTGATAAATTAACAACAACAACAATAACAAATTATAAGGGATGAGCTCTGAAAACTTGTTGAAGCTTCCGGTGATAGATTTCTCAAAGCAAGACCTGAAGCCAGGGACCCCTGAATGGGATGTGTTGAAAGTCCAAGTCCGGCAAGCGCTGGCGGAGTATGGCTGTTTTGAGGCTTCGTTCCACAGAATACTAGAGGTTCGGAAGCCATTATTTGGTGCCTTGGAAGAGTTTTTTGACCTCCCTTTACAAACCAAAAAAATGTGTGTTTTTGAGAGTCTCACCGGTATCAATGGCTATCATGGAGCCAAGGCACCATTGCGTGAAACCATGTCGATTCAGGGTGGGGAAGTAGCTCAAGACATTGAACAACAGCTGACTAACATCGCTTGGCCTCAAGGAAACTCAAGTTTCAGGTTAGAGTAATATACTAAAACCCAACACTTTTTTCCATGCATCTACTAATTTTTCATTCTTTCGTAAGAACCTCTTTATTTTGACAGCAAAATAATATAGGCTTATTAGCCTTTTTGTCCCATGAATTATGGGAGAACAATTTGCCCCTAAACTAAATCGAGACAATTTGTCATCTTGAATTTTTCAAATTCAGGACAAAGTGCTCCTTCCAGTTAGATGTCTTGAGTTTGACTTTGAAAAGTTTAGCAACTAATTGTCTTGAATTTGGAAATTCAGGGGGTAAAAAGTCTTGATTTGAAGTTCAGGGAACAAAAAGCTAATAAGCAAAAAAATATGTGTACATTTAGCTAACAACTCTGCTTTGGCAGCAAAATTGTGTTATCTCTCGCAGAGCTTGCTTTTGGATTAGAGAAGATAATCAAGAGGATGATTTTGGAGAGTTTTGGTCTTGACAAATATATGGACGAGTATATGGATTTCACCAATTACAGTATGAGACTGATGAAAGCAGAACCCCAAAAAAACGACCCAAACCTTATTGCTCACTATGATCTAGGTTTGTTGACTTTGTTGTATGAGAACGAGGTTGGTGGATTGGAGATTCAAAACAAAGATGGGGAATGGCTCAAACTAAAATCCTCACCAAACTCTTTGATTGTCATGGTTGGAGAGTCTCTCAGCGTAAGTAGTCATTTGCAAAATAAATAGGATTATTAGCCTTTTTGCCTCTTGAACTATTGCATCAACTATTGCATCAAGAACATTTTACCTCCTAAACTTCAAATCGCGACAATTAACCTCTGAATTTCTAAATTCAAGACAATATATATAAACCCCTATACCTCCCAAGTTCAAGACATTTTACCCTTGACGGAAGGGCAAATTGTTCTGGATTTGGAAAGTTTAAGGATAGATTGTCCTGATTTTAGTTTAGATGCCAAAATGTCCTTAGCCACAAAGTTTAGGGGCAAAAAGACTAACAAGCCAAAAGTGATATATACCCAATTAAAAGTTGTTAATATCGGAGGTTTTTAATTCTGTCATGCATGCAGGTATGGTTAAATGGTGGATTGCCTGCTCCATATCATCGCGTGATAACTGCTGGGAATAGTAAGCCAAGGTACTCTCTGGGAGTTTTTACAAATCCGAAAGGAGATTACAAAATGAAGGTTCCTCAAGAGCTGGTAAATGAAGAAAATCCCTTGCTCTTCAAACCATTCGACTACGACGAATTCATGGGAGCTTACTTCTCCCACTCCCAGCTCACTCGTCAAGCATCTCTACTTAGTCTTAAGACTTATTGTGCCATCTAATTAAGATTTGAATCTTAAAGTTTGGTACTGGCTTGCATATATATATAGAATAAAGTTTTAATAAATTCAAGATTAATCCGTGCTATTCAAAGTTCAAACCCTTTGAGTATGAGGATTAATTTTTGGGATTTTAATAGGTGCTTTTGGATCTGAACATAGTCTTAAGGGGTTATTGCGGTGTCTAAGATTTGAATCTTGTTCCCTTAAAAAAAAAAGAAAAAAGATTTGAATGTTGAAGTTTGGCATGGACTTGCACAGTATAAAAGTTTGAATAATTTCGATATTTCTTTCTACTCAAGAATCATTCGTGTGATGCTTTCTTAATCATTGAATAATATATTTTTGTTCCATTTTCAAAGTTCCAAGCAAATATCAAGCCACGTGAAATTAGTTGTACCATTCTAAATACAAGTAATTTTCCACGTGTTCCATACGTGAGGTTGAAGTTTTGATTAAAACATATTTTAAATTACATATTGTGCGATATAATGTCAATGTTAATTTTGAATAGATTAAATTTCTCTAAATTTTTACAAATTATTGAGAATAAATTAATCAAATATTTGTTTCATATTATTTTAATTAATTTCTAATTAAATCGAAACAAGATTTAAATGCTCATAAAAACAAATCCTTAAATCCAATATACCTGAGATTTGATTAGATAATATAGATATTTCAAAGAGTCTCGGTGCCAAAAACCATGCAAAACTGAGTCAGGGTCCCGGAACACATTTTTAGCCAAACACCATGATGGTAAAAATTATCTGAAAGATTTTTCCTCAATTTTGGGCAAAAATATTCATAAAATATATATAATTCAATGCCAAGAAGATTGAAGTACTTTTCACGTTTTTAATATCATATTTCATATTTTTTCTGAATTAATTTCTAATTAAATCGAAACAAGATTCAAATAAACGTAAAAACAAATGCATAAATCCAACGTGGCTGAGATTTGATTAGATAAATAAAGATATTTTAAGGAGTCTCGGCGCAAAAAATCATGTAAAATAGAGTCATGGCCCCGGAACGCGTTTTTAGCCAAAAACCGTGATGGTTTATACACGATTTAGACTAAAATTTTGCAAAAATTGCCCCCAAAGTATATCCTCAATTTTTGGCTAAAATACTCATAAAAAATATATAATCCAACTTAAAAAAAATTGAAAGATTTTTAACGCTTCTAATATTTTTTTCATATTTTTTTTTTCGGAATTAATTTCAAATTAAATCGAAACAAGATTCAGATACTCGTAAAAACATTAAATCCTTAAATACAATATGGCTGAAATTTGGTTAGATGAATATAGATATTTCAAGGAGTTTTGGCACCTAAAATCATGCAAAACCAAGCCGGGCCCCGGAATGCATTTTTAGCCAAAAACCGTAATGATTAGTACACGATTTCAGCTAAAATTTTGCAAAAAATGACCCGAAAGATTTTTCCTCAATTTCTAGCGAAAATACTCATAAAAAATATATTCTTCAACGCCAAAATAATTGAAAGTCTTTATCACACTTCTAATATCGTTTTTCCTATTTTATTTCCAAATTAATTTCTGATTAAAAACAATTATTTTGGCTAGATGAATATAGATTTAGATACTCGTAAAAACAAATCCTTAAATACAATTTCACTAAGAGTTGGTTTTTTTTAAAGGCAATTGCAATTTATTAATCTGCAAACAAAATACATGTCCAACAGTCAAAGATAAAGCAACAATTAGTCATTAGAACAGAGCATAAGTAGTCACCAATGGCCTAGCAGCAAAATACAAGTCATGCCATAAAACAGGAACAAAATCAGTCAGCAACAGCCCCTATAAGACAACAAATAAATCCCTCTCTCTTTGCACCCCGGCCTTGGCCAACAAATCAGCTTCACTATTCCCCATCCTTGGAACTTTTTGAACCTTCCAACAAGCAATCTTCTTGTCAAGGGCCTCAATTTGAAGAGAAATCTTTCTAAGCTTCCTCGGGGTCGAATTTGGTTGCAAAGTCCACTTCATGCCATCGCTGAGAGTTGGTTAGATGAATATAGATATATTTTAAAGAGTCTTGGTGCCAAAAATCATGCAAAACTTACCTGAGGCCTCGGAACGCGTTTCCAGCCAAAAAACCGTGATGGTACATGATTTCGGCTAAGATTTTACAAAAATAGACCCAAAATATTTTTCCTCAATTTTTAACCACAATACTCATAAAATATATATAACTCAATGCTAAAAAGATTGAAGGGCTTCTCACGCTTTTAATATCGTTTTTTTTATATTTTTCTGAATTAATTTCTTATTAAATCGAAACAAGATTCAGATGCTCGTAAAAACAAATCCTTAAATTCAATGTGACTGGGATTTGATTAGATGAATATTGATATTTCAAGGAGTCTCGGCGCCAAAATCATGCAAAACTAAGTCGGGACCGCGAAACGCGTTTTTTAGCCAAAAACCATGATAGTTAGTACATGATTTCGGTTAAAATTATCGTTTTTTAAATATTGTTAGTACATGATAGTTAGTACGCTTTTAATATCGTTTTTTAATATTTTTCTGAATTAATTTCTTATTAAATCGAAACAAGATTCAGATGCTCGTAAAAACAAATCCTTAAATTCAATGTGATTGGTATTTTATTAGATGAATATAGATATTTCAAGGAGTCTCGACGCCAGAATCATGCAAAACTAAGCTGGGACCGCGAAACGCGTTTTTTAGCCAAAAACCATGATAGTTAGTACATGATTTCGGTTAAAATTTTGCAAAAAAAAAAAAAAAAAGGACCTGGAAAATTTTTCCTTAATTTTTGCCTAAAGTTCTCATAAAATATATACAATTTAACGCCAAAAAGATTAGAGGACTTTTTAAGCTTTTAATATCAGTTTCATATTTTTCTGAATTAATTTCTAATTAAATGGAAACAAGATTCAGATGCTCGTAAAAACAAATTCTTAAATCCAATTTAGATGAAATTTGATTAGATGAATATGGATGTCTCAAAGAGTCTCAACGCCAAAAATCATGCAAAACTTAGTCGGGGCTTCGGAATGCGTTTTTAGCCAAAAACCGTAATGATTATTACACGATTTCAACTAAAATTTTGTAAAAATTGACCCGAAAGTTATTTTCTCAATGTTTAAGCAAATACTCATAAAAATTATATAATTCAACACCAAAAATATTGAAGGGCTTTTCATGCTTCTAATATCGTTTCTCCTATTATTTTCCGAATTAATTTCTAATTAAATCAAAACATGATTCAGATGCTTGTTTTACAAATTTTTAAATCCAATGTGGCTGAAATTTGGTAGATGAATATAGATATTTCAAGGAGTCTTAACGCCAAAAATATGCAATACTAAACCGGGACCCTGAAACGCGTTTTTAGCCAAAAAACCGTGATTTCGACTAACGTACACGATTTCAGCTAATATTCGCAGAAATTAACCAACTCTAAGAATATTGGAGGACTTTTCACGTTTTTAATATCATTTTTTATATTCTTCTGAATTAATTTCTAATTAAATCGAAACAACATTCAGATGCGCGTAAAAACAAAGCCATAAATTCAATGTGGCTGAGATTTGATTTGATGGATATAGATTTTTCAAGAAGTCTCGACGCCAAAAAAATTGCAAAACTGAGTCGGGGTCCCGAAACGCGTTTTAAGCACACAAAAAAAAAACCGTAACAATCGGCTAAAATTTTGCAAAAAAAAACCCTGAAAAATTTTTCCTCAATTTTTGGCTAAAATACTCATGAAATATATATAATTTAATGAAAAAAAGATGGGAGAACTTTTCACACTTTTCATATCGTTTTTTCATATTTTTTCTGAATTAATTTCTAATTAAATTGAAACAAGATTTAAATGCTCGTAAAAACAAATCCTTCAATTCTATGGGGTTGAGATTTGATTAGATGAATATGGGTATCTTAATGAGTCTTAGCGCCAAAAAATCATGCAAAACTGACTCGGGGTCCTGGAACGGGTTTGGGCAAAAACCGTGATGATTATTACACAATTTTGGCTAATATTTTGCAAAAATTGACCTGAAATATTTTTCCACAATTTTTTAGCCACTACTCATTAAAAAAATATATAATCCAACGCCAAAAAGATTGAAGGGCTTCTCACGCTTCTAATATCGTTTCCCTATTTTTTCTGAATTAATTTTTAATTAAATCGAAACATGATTCAGATGCTTGTAAAAACAATGGCTAGGGTTTGGTTAGACGAATATAGATATTTCAAGGAGTCTTAACGCCAAAAATATGCAATACTAAACCGGGACCCTGAAACGCGTTTTTAGTCAAAAACCGTGATTTCGACTAACGTACACGATTTCAGCTAATATTTCGCAGAAATTGACCAACTCTAAGAATATTGGAGGACTTTTCACGTTTTTAATATCATTCTTTATATTCTTCTGAATTAATTTCTAATTAAATCGAAACAACATTCAGATGCGCGTAAAAACAAAGCCATAAATTCAATGTGGCTGAGATTTGATTTGATGGATATAGATTTTTCAAGAAGTCTCGACGCCAAAAAAATTGCAAAACTGAGTCGGGGTCCCGAAATGCGTTTTAAGCACACAAAAAAAAACCGTAATGATCGGCTAAAATTTTGCAAAAAAAAAAACCCGAAAATTTTTTCCTCAATTTTTGGCTAAAATACTCATGAAATATATATAATTTAATGAAAAAAAGATGGGAGAACTTTTCACGCTTTTCATATCGTTTTTTCATATTTTTTCTGAATTAATTTCTAATTAAATTGAAACAAGATTTAAATGCTCGTAAAAACAAATCCTTCAATTCTATGGGGTTGAGATTTGATTAGATGAATATGGGTATCTTAATGAGTCTTAGCGCCAAAAAATCATGCAAAATTGACTCGGGGTCCTGGAACGGGTTTGGGCAAAAACCGTGATGATTATTACACAATTTTGGCTAATATTTTGCAAATATTGACCTGAAATATTTTTCCACAATTTTTTAGCCACTACTCATTAAAAAAATATATAATCCAACGCCAAAAAGATTGAAGGGCTTCTCACGCTTCTAATATCGTTTCCCTATTTTTTCTGAATTAATTTCTAATTAAATCGAAACATGATTCAGATGCTTGTAAAAACAATGGCTAGGGTTTGGTTAGACGAATAAAGGTATTTCAAGGAGTTTCAGCACCAAGAATCATACAGAACTGAACCGGACCCCAGAACACATTTTTAGCCAAAAACTGTGATGAATTATTACACAATTCCGGCTAAAATTTTGCAAAAATTTAGGCCAAAGATATCTCCTCACTTTTTGCCTCAATTTTTAGGCACAATACTGATAAAAAAATATATAATTCAATGCGAAAAAAAATTTAAGGGCTTTTCTCGCTTTTAATATCGTTTTTCATATTTTTTTGTGAATTAATTTCTAATTAAATTGAAACAAGATTCAGATGCTCGTAAAAAGAATCCTTAAATGCAACGTGGATAAGATTTTATCAGATGAATATAGATATTTTAATGAGTCTCGGTGCCAAAAATCATTCAAAACTGAGTCGGGGCCCCGAAAAGCGATTTTAGCCAAAAAAAAAAAAAGGCGTGATGATTAGTACACGATTTTGGCAAAATTTTTGCAAAAAATGACCCAAAAATTTTTCATCAATTTTTGAATAAAATACTCATAAAATATATAATTTAATGCCAAAATGATTGGAGGACTTTTCACGCTTTTAATATAATTTTTCATATTTTTTTTGAATTAACTTCCAATTAAATCGAAACAAGATTCATATGCTCGTAAAAACAAATTATTAAATCTAATGTGGCTGAGATTTGATTAGATGAATATGGATATCTTAAGGAGTCTTGACGCCAAAAATCATGCAAAACTTAGCCGGGGTCCTGGAACGCTTTTTTAGCCGAAAATTGTGTTGGTTATTACATGATTTCGGCTAAAATTTTGTAAAAAATGACCCGGAAGATATTTCCTCAATTTTTGTTTAAAATACTCATAAAAATATATAATTCAACGCCAAAGAGATTGAAGAGTTTTTGACACTTCTAATAACGTTTTCCCTATTTTTTCCGAATTAATTTCTAATTAAATTGAAACAAGATTCAGATGCTAGTAAAAACAAATTCTTAAATCCAATTTGGCTGAGATTTGATTAGGTGAATATAGATATTTTAAGTAGTCTCGGTCCGAGATGGCAATCCATGCGGACATAGCCGCACTTCATCATCATCATCAACAGTGACTGTTTCAAATCTTCCAACTTCTCAAAAAGAGGATCTTAGCAAGCTGGTTGTATTTTTTTTTTGAAAAGCAAAATATTATTAAGAGAAAAAGGGGAAAAAAGGATGCCTCATTAAAACCTTCAAGAGGAAAAATCCAGTGGGAAAAATCCTCAGGAAGGGAAAAGAGTACATCCAGCCCAATCAATTACAAGCAGATACAAAGGAGACCCAACACAAAAGAAAGCAAACCAAACTAAAGACAGCAGCAAAAACGGCTCAGACAAAACAGAAACCAAAACACGGACCAGAACACCAAAACTGAGCCTAGCCTCTCCAAGAAAACCAAAGCCGAAAACAAGCAAAAACGAAAACAAAGGCAGCCCGCTCAAAACACCTCCATTATACAAAGGAAGCAAAAAAGGGTACCATACGATCAACTCCATTCTTAGCAAGATCATCAGCCTCGCTGTTGGCTTCTCTGGACACATGCACTGCTTTAAAGACTTTCAACTTTGCTGCCAAAACAGAAATAAGAGTAGTCCATTTCCTATATCTCCATGGTGCTTCAACCGGTTTACTCACCCAACAAACAGCATTTTGAGAATCACTTTCCATGATCAATCCATGCGACACAACCCATCTAGAGGCAACAAAT
>AWWV01015006.1:0-38948 GCA_001974805.1 Corchorus capsularis
CCCCATCCTTGCTCTTTTTTAGAGAGTCAACCACTTCATTAGCAATAAGAGAGCAGTCTAAAATTTGTATCCCCTTAATGAAAGCAAATTGAGAATCTCCAATAACCTCTGGTAAAACAAGCTTCAATCTTCTAGACAAAACTTTGGCAAGAATTTTGTACAAACTGCCCACTAAACTGATAGGACGAAACTGTTCAATCTTAGAGGCTCCATCACATTTAGGGATCAAAGTGATAAAAGAGTTATTAACGTTGAAGTTAAAAATCCCTTTATAAAAATCAAACATAAACTCCATAATCTTTTCTTTCAAGAACAACCACTGTTTCTTCATAAAATTAATGTTGAAACCATCAAGGCCCGGAGCTTTATTCCCATCAAAATCCATGATAGCATCCCATACTTCAGACTCTTCAAAATGTCTTTCTAACCAAATAGCATGCTCGTCCGACAATTGACTGAAATTAACATCAAACTTCTCCACTTTTGCAGCAGTATTCATATTATAAAATTTCTCAAAGAAATTTGCAATACCTTCTTTCACTTCCTCGGGCTGATCCACCATTCTACTACCTTCTTTCACTTACCTTCTTTCACGATCAATTTCAATTTGACCAATATGATTCCTTCTAGCTCTAATGCTTGCCGTTAACTGAAAAAACTTCGTATTCCTATCGCCTTCTCTAAGCCATTTCAGTCTTGATTTTTGTTGCCAAGACCTCTCAATTTGCCTATATAGTTTCCACAACTGACCTTTCTTCTCTACCATCACCATTCTGAAATCCTCCGTGCTATTTCCTTGCTGAATTTGTAATTCCATCTCATGAATGTCACTCTCCAGAGCCTCAATTTTCTGTTGATCAACTTTGCAGAACACATTATACCACTCTCTGATTTTTGGCTTAAGAAGTCTCATCATCTCATAGATATCAGTCACCCTGCTGCCACTGTTATTAATATCACTCCATGCTTTAGAAAACATCTCCTGGAAACCTTCAGTTTCTAGCTAGTGAGTGAAAAATTTAAAGGGCTTAGGACCCCAATTTAAATTCTCAACAAAAAGTAAGATGGGATTATGATCAGATAAAGACTTTGGCTTAGCTTTTAGTTTCAACTCCGGAAAGCTAAGAAGAACATCAGTGCTAACCAAAAATCTGTCCAAACGGCTAAAAGAAGGAAACTTCCTACCATTACCCCATGTAAATTTAGCCCCCATCAACGGTAGATCCACAAATTGAAGCTGATTAACAAATTCACAAAAGGAACTCATACCTTGAGCATTAGCCGAAACCCCTGATCTTTCATCCACTGCCAACACCGTATTAAAATCTCCACCAAGGATCCAAGGCCGATCAAATTGCTTCTTCAAATCGGCAATTTCCTCCCAAATCCTTTGCCTTTCACTCTCTTCATTTGGTGCGTACACATTACCAATCACACACTGAAAACCGTTTTGCTTTATACAGCCTACACAAAGCACATATCTTGGTTCAGTAATAGCCAGCTCCAGGGAGAAAAAATCAGCATCCCAAACCGAAATCAGACCGCCGGCAGAACCCACTGCATTCGAAGCTTTCCATTCTGAGCTATTCTTTCCCCAAATTGATCTCACCAAACTGCCATCAGCTTTCTCCATTTTTGTTTCTTGAATCATCAAGAACTTAACTTGATTCTTAGCAACTACATTTCTAACAGATCTTCTCTTTTCCTTTCTTCCAAGGCCTCGTATATTCCAACATAGAATCTTCATAAGAAAAAAAGCAAACCGCATGAGGAAGAAGCCATCTAAGCTCAATCATCTCCTTCAAGAGTCAGTAATCTAGATACGAGTTGACCCCTATTTTCACAAAATTTAATACCCAACGCCGCACAAGTATCGAAAGTTTCCTCTGCTTCTCTTCTCAAGATTTCATTCCGGGCCCTAATGTCTTCATCTGAAAGAGATATGTCTGAATTGAAATCAGTTACTGCCTTATCTCCAAGAATAATTTTCGTGACCCCCCTTCTACTCATCTTACGCTTCTTTCTCATACAAACTCTACAAGGAGCCCATTTGTATCTTTTCCCTAATCAGTCCTCTAGTAATTCGAGCACCGTCAATTCTGAATTGGATCATTATCTTGAGCTACTTTGCCATGGACTCAAGATTTTGATATTCTTAATTGGTGGAAGACATTGGGTATAAGGTATCCTACTTTGGAAAAGATTGCTAAGGATATTCTTGCACTTCCGGTTTCAACTGTTGCATCCGAATCTGCTTTTAGTACTAGTGGGAGAGTGGTTAGCCCTCATCGAAGTAGGCTTCATCCTAACACTTTGGAGGCGTTGATGTGTTCCCAAAATTGGTTGTCGAATTCAAATGAAAAAAAAGGTAAAAAATGCATGCACATTAATATTTTTCAAGTGAAGTATCTTATCATTAGAATAACATCTACTTTATATATATATTTATATCAAATTGATGCTAGTTCTTATTGTTTGTACATTGCTGAAGAGGATGTGGATGAATCAAATTGAAAGCATTTTTAATCATTTGGTGGAATGAAGAAAAGGTAAAATATATTATACACGTATAGATTTGAGATTTCCAATTTTCCATTGTTCATAAACTTTAACTCTTCAATTTATTTTAGCAAGTTCTTATTTGAAGAATGAAGTTTCAGGATTTGTTATCACATGTTATGTCATATATCATACATCATATGTGCATGTGCACTAACTTGTTTTAATTGGATTAGAGCAATTTAAACTTTGTGAACTTGTTTAATTGTATTTATTTATCAAGTCTGTGTTTTTATTTGGTATTAAATTCTGTAAGACAAAAATTTTATCTATAAATTATGCGCTTTAGTCGGATTCGGATTTTAAATGGATATCTGCTTCATAAACGGATTATACGGAGTGGATACGGATAATACCTCGCGGTGGTGGTGCGGATTGGGTTAATGGTTTTCAAAAATATGCGGATAATTAACGGATATGGATTTGGATATTGAGATTTTGGCGGATATCCGCACCGCTGCCATCCCTAGTCTCGGAGCCAAAAATCATGCAAAATTGAGCGGAGTCCCCGGAACGCATTTTTAGTCCAAAACGATGATGGTTAGTTAGTACACGATTTCAGCTAAAATTTTGCAAAAATTGACACGAAAGATATCTCCTCATTTTTTGGCTAAAATACTCATAAAAATATATAATTCAACGTCAAAAAGATCGGAGAGCTTTTCACGCTTTTAATATCATATATCTTATTTTTTCTATATTAATCTCTAATTAAATTGAAACAATATTCAAATGTTCGATAAAAACAAATTTTTAAATCCAATGTTAAAATTTTTTTGGTTTGATGATGTAAAGTATTAAACCAATTTTTTTAAAAAAAATTTTTTGGAAAGAATATTGTCTATTGAAGCACTGTTTTGGAATCACCCAATTATCGTGGGAAACTTGCCAAATGAAAGTAAACCATCAATTTTTTTACCTTGGCATATAGGAAACTTTAATCTTGACAACCTCGGCATAAGACCAAATTTTTTTTAAACATTTAAAGTATTAAACTAATTTTTTTTCCTTAATGCCCATAATTTATTTAAATTAAATAAATATAAACTACAAGTAAAAACTATTTCAAATAATTATGGGTAGTAAATTATTATAATTATATTTTATATTTGCAATATCTTCACATAATTAAAATAAAAAGTTCCATAACTATAAATAATAATAATAATAATATTATTATTATTATTATAATTAAATATATTATAATCTAAAAATAATTATTAGAAGTAAATTATTAATTATGATTATAGTGGATTATTAATAACTTTCCATAATTTAAAAAAGTTAACTATTTGATTTACAATATCTTTCCATAATTAATAAAAAAGTTGAATTATCTAAAAAGAAAGTTAAATGACTAAAAAGAATACTTAAAAAAATTATTATAATATAATAGTAAGGGTATTTATGAAATTTTCCAATTACAATTTTTGATTTCGTGATTTTAATAGTATATATATATATATATATATATATAGTAAGATTAGTTTTGCATGCTTGTTTTATTCAAGATTTAAACTTTAGAAAGAGATAGTTTCAAGTGATCTATAGAAGTTAAGAATAATGATTTAACGAGAGGAGGGATTTCAGGTGATTTAAGGAGTTCCTCTTCAGTGCTTAAATCGGCACATGAAAATATTCAAAAAATACTTTTAATGAGAGTAGAAAAAAGTTTCGAGAATTGTGAAAGAGTACTAGTTTGTTAACTCTAATACCTATTCGGATTTGAAAAAAAAAGTAAATAAAAAAACCCTATTCGGAGAATCAAATATAAATTTATACTATTAGGGCCTCAATTAACATACTACTAAGATTTATTGGGGCTTTTCAAGTTAAAAAATTATTATAATATAATACTAAGGGTATTTATGAAATTTTCCAATTACAACTTTTGATTTTGTGATTTTAATAGTAGCATATATACTCCCTCTGTCCCATATTATAAGTCCCCTTCTAGAAACTTTATTTGTCCCAAAATATAACTCCCTTTTTAAAACCCCATGCATCTTTTACCTAAGTTATCTAAATTATCCTTGTTAGTGGTAGTAGAAATTTAGTTGGAATTTAATTTATCTATTGACTATGACTAGAGGGAGTAAGTGGGAGGAGAAAGATTTAGTGGAGGGAGAGAGAAGAGGGACAAAATTGGAAAGAGAAGATAAAAATTTATAGAAGTTAGAGTTGTAACTACTTTTCTTAAACTTTGTGATACAGTTAAAATGGACTTATATTATGGGACAGAGGGAGTATATAGTAAGATTAGTTTTGCATGCTTGTGTTATTCAAGATTTAAACTTTTGACAGTAAAAACCGAGAATTATTTAAGATTTAAACTTTAGAAGGAGATTTATTTGCTACTTAAGAACAATGAAAAGAAAACAACAAAGCTAAAGCCTTAATACTCCTCTACCCGCTCGATCATCCTCCAAAAGAGAGGTAGTCGAATCCGGGGGATCTTCAAGTAAACTGACTCCATTCGGTGCCGAGTGCGCCAAGTCTGCCAAATGATCTGCACAACGATTGCCCTCCCGACAGATGTGCCTAATATCCACAATCCAATCACTATTAATGAGCTCCAAACAGTCTCTAATCAGAGTATAGCAAGGATGTGATGCTAACACTGTACTGCGTAAGAACTGAACCACAACTTGAGCATCAAATTCAATGATTAAGCGTTGTATCCCACGGTTCTTTGCCATAATAATACCTTGTCGAATACCCCAAAGCTCAGCTTCCAAACTTCCTGTCCTACCAGTATTCAATAAGAAACCAAACATCCATCTCCCCTCCGAGTTACGAATCAATCCACCAGCAGAAGCATGCCCATCATCAAAGCAACGGGAGCCATCTGTATTCAAAATACAAGTGCCATTAGGTGGAGGTTGCCAGGTTATCAATCTCCCTTCTCTTGTAACATCTCCTAACAGATTACTAAAAGCCGCAAAAGAATCTGAAGCAAGCTGAATGGCATAGCCCATGATGGCTTCCACACAAGGTCGAATCCCATTAAAAATCCAATTATTGCGAGCTTTCCATAGGCTCCATAATACCGAAGGAAAAAGCGAGGTCCAACATAATCTAGCACGAACCTTTCGCACCTTCGTCGAATTGAGCTGTAGCCAATCCTGAAAAGAATCGATTCCCTCCAATTGAACCCCAAAGCGACGGTAAACACAACTCCATAAACCTATCGAAAAGGGGCATGAACGAAAAATATGATCCACATTTTCTATGTTAGCTTCACATAAGGAACACTCCATAGATGAATGAATACCTTTCCTGTTCAAAACTTCCCGAGTATTCAGGCAATTGAAAAACAACAACCAAATAAAAAACCTTACTCTTTCCGGCACTGGTAGCTTCCAAATCCACAAGCATTTCCTGCCCACGCATCAGAAGTGTCATGATTGGCTAACCCTTTATAAGCCGACCGAGCTGAAAAAACACCGTGCTTATCCCAACCCCAAATACATCGATCTCCTTCTCTTGCCCGCAAAAAAAGAGGTATGGCTCGAATCTCCTCTAATTTAGCAGGCGGAAGAAAATGAAGAATACTATCACAATTCCAATTACCATCCACATCAATGATAGAGTCAACTTTCGTATTGGGAGATAGAATCTGGGCGGGCAAATGAATATCTTTTAATAAAGGGCCATCACCAACCCACTAGTCAAACCATAAGCTAGGCGAATTACCATCCCCAATAGACCACCGCAAACCCCGTTGGACACAGTTTTTAGTTTTAAAATTCCCCTCCAAGTCGAAGAACATCAACCTCTTCCATCTGCATCAATGAACTGTTTTCCTTTCAAATATTTCTTTTGAAAAAACATCCAAACATAAAGATTGTTGTCTCGTTTGTAACTTCATCCCGTCTTAGCCAGAAGAGCCACATTCGCAAGCTTAGCCTTTCGAAGTCGTAAACCCCCATTACCTTTAGGCCTACAAACACAATGCACTCTGCATGGTATAAGTGGGGATTGAGCTCAAAGTAGCTTGAATCAAAGTTTTCCTCCCTGCATAACTCAAAACTTTCCCCTTCCATCTTGTCAACTTATTCAGCACTCTATCCACCACGTGGCCATAAGTCACCTTCGAAACCCGCCCATGGATAATAGGAACACCCAAATAAGTTCCCAAATTCTGCGTGAGAGGGATGCCACACTGTCGGCTTAAACTCATTGCCTTTTGCCGATGAACATTAGGCGAAACCCAAATCTTTGACTTCTCCAAATTCACCGAAAGCCCCGATGCTTTAGAAAACTCCTCTAAGACTTACCAAAATAACATCTACCTGCGCCTACCGAAGTCCTTTGACAAATAGCATACAAATCATCCGACAAAAAACAGGTGTGACACTTTAGGGCCCGATTGTGAAGATTTTATAGGCTGCCAAATCTTATGCTCGACATATTCCAAAATCATATGGGAAAGCCTCTCCATCACCAAAATGAAGATATATGGTGATAAAGGGTCACCTTGACGGAGCCCTTGCTGAGGTTTAAAAGAAGGTAGCACATCTCCATTCCAAATTACAGCAAGATCTATATTTGTTAAACAAAACATAATCAAGTTTATCAAATCAGCTGGGAAAGCAAAGAATTTAAGTACCTCACTGACAAAACGCCATGAAACATTGTCGTAGGCCTTTTGTAGATCAATCTTCAAAATCATCCCTCTTGATCGACCCTTACAACCCATTAGTGAGTGAACAACTTCCTGTGTGATTAAAATATTATCTGTGGTGCTACGGCCAGCAAGGAAGCTATTCTGAAAGGGTCCAATAATTCTTTGTAACACAGGTCGCAACCTATTCACCAAGACTTTAGACAAAATCTTATAAGATGTGTTCAAAAGAGTGATAGGTCGAAATTCTTTCACTGAAGTTGGATTTGGCACCTTTGGAATCAAAACCATGTGAGCCCCCGGCATTTTTAAATCAACCTTACCAGTTGCTAATGCCGAGTTAACAAACTGGAAAAGGGTATTCTTCAAAATTTCCCAATTACATTGGTAAAAAATTGGTTGAATGCCATCTACACCTGGAGATTTTAACCCTTTCATTGAGAACACTGCTAGTTTGACTTCATCTAACTGTAGCTCTGCTGATACTGCTAATTTCTCTTTCGCTGACAACTTCAAAGCAAACTCATCATATACCTTTTGAAAAGGAAAATTCTTCTTCTGGCTGAATAAATTGGAGAAAAAATCAATAATATGGTCTACAGAGAGCATCCTGATCCGTCAACCATATCTCCCCCCACTACTCAAACCTGTAATAATATTTCTATTGCGTCTAACCATAGTAGTAAGATGGAAAAATTTTGTATTCCTATCACCATGAGCCACCCAATCTAACCTCGACTTCTGCAGCCACAAAAGTTCCTCTTGTCGTAGCACCTGGTGGTACTCCTCACGAAGACAAATATCCAACTGATGGAGGAAATCAGAGTCCGCATAATAATCACAATTCTGAATACCCCTAATTCTAGCCAAAAGAATTCTTTTCTTCTTATGAATGCTACCAAAAACTTGTTGTATCCGAACCTTACACTCTTTCGTTACTTCCTCAATTGAATTCAATAAATTACCACCACCTCTTCCCCATGCCGAGGAGAACATACCGGTGAAATCTGAATGAGTTAACCAGGCAGCTTCAAAACGAAAAGGCTTATTACTACCTCCCGTCGGCCTAACACAGTCAAAATCCAACAACAAAGGATGATGATCCGAACACAAGCAAGGAAGAACTATAATTTTTGCATTCGGATTAACCAACAAAGCCTCCGAATTCCATAAAGCACGATCCAGTTTCTCTTGTAACACTATACGACCCCCAACTCTCTTAATCCAGGTAAACCGACAGCCTGAAGACCCTGCATCAAACAGGTTACAAGCTTCCCAATAAGATCTAAACTTCAAAATCATGTTTAAACAATTCGCTGCCGTAGTTGCTCCACCCCACCTCTCACTAACAGCAGCAAAATCATTAAAGTCGCCTACCACACTCCAAGGCGAAGAAATATTACTAGAGAAAGCAACCAAATCAGTCCAAAAATTCTCTTTATACAAACTATTCGGCCTCACATACACAAAGGAAAAAATCTGACTCACTGAATTGATCTCAATCATCGTGTGAACAACTTGCTCAGAATACGATAAAACGTCAATATTAATGCTAGAAGAATTCCAAAAAAGAGCGATACCTCCCGCCATACTATGAGAGGGCACTGTAAAAACATCTGTGAAACGTAAACGTTTAGCCAAACTTTTCACCATAGTTTCATCTGCTTTAATCTCAAGGAGACACAAAATATCAGGTTTATGAACCTTAATGAGTTCTTCGACTGTCATTCTGAATTTGGCATAACTAATGCCTCTGCTATTCCAAACCACTATCTTCATCAAGAAACAATTGAAGTAATTTGCTGGTTCAAACCAGCGTCAACCTGCATGCCATCACCTTGCTCAACCTGAACAACAACCATATCTTTAAATACCTCCCTCTCTGAAACATTTTTCCCCACCAACGTCTGATCCTGAACTGGGGGAGTGTCGATAGATGAGGCAACCTCCATGCTGGATAGTTTAGAAGGAGATAGTTTCAAGTGATCTATAGTTAAGAATAATGATTTAACGAGAGGAGGGATTTCAGGTGATTTAAGGAGGTCCTCTTCAATGCTAAAAAAAAGTAGTAAATTAAAAAAAAAACCTATTCGGAGAATCAAATATAAATTTATACTATTTGGGCCTTAATTAACATACTGCTAAGATTTATTGGGGCTTTTCAAGTTAGATGAGTTAGGCGCCCTTTTAATTTAGGGCCATCCGGGCCTTTCTAGGTGGTCACTTTCCTTTTATACTCGACAAGTAGAGAGCTCGGTTTTGGATATAAGTAGAGAGCCATAGGCAGCCTCTTGTTTATTATTATATTTTAGAGGTCGTTTGTTACTTTCCATGGAATAACTCTCCATGGGAAAGTGATTTCAGGGAAAGTAACTCTAGGGAAAGTAATAATTAAATTCCATGGAGAGTAGTATCAATGGTTTGGTTTATCAGCATTTTTCTTAGAAAATAATCCAATTTTAATGATATTTACACTTTCTATGGGTGAGAAAACACTTTCCCTACTCCCCCTGTGTGAAAGTATTCTCCCATCTAATAAGGAAAGTAGGTGCCTTATAAGGTGCCCTTAAAATTATTTTCCCATCTAAAATTATCAAAACAAACGATGAAGAGTGTTTCCATCCTATTACTTTCCCAGGAAAGTAAACAAAACAAACGCACTCTAAGAGAACAATTATTGAATTTTCGTGAACATTAAATCTTTTAGAAGATCAAATAAATAATTGAATCATGTTTAGATAATTGACCTGTAAATAATATGGATCATATTGAGAACAATTATTGTATTTTCGTGAACATTAAATCTTGAACATCATATATATATAGCTTGTTTAACCAGAAGAAAAACCTTCGTTTCAGAAATCACTTTTGAGAATAATATATGAGACAAAGTTTAAATATTTCACTTTTTATATATAGGAAGAAAAAAATCGGCTATAGCCTTTCACAGTTTTTTCACTAGACCCTTGCCGATTAGGCCTAATACATGAACAACAACATTAATTAATTAACGGAATGTCTATATAAATCATATTCTATACACATTGAAAATATATATCTCGCTTTAATAATTTTCCATTGTGCAATATTCTTCATTTTCTGGCAAATGAGAAAGCTAGATATGGGCTCAGCTGAAACCCCAGTTAAGCTTCCAATTGTAGATTTATCAAAGCAAAACCTGAACAAGTAGAAGATTTGCCGTCGGTTTTTATTACAATTTACAAGTCCAAACAAAAATACCAAACTTAATACCCCAACCCTAGCCGCTCCTCTCCCCTTCTCCCTCTCTAGTTCTAGTTGGTGTTTCGACTACTCCTCCTCCTCCTTGGTTGTCACGCCAAGGGGGAGAAAGAGGATTTGGTTTTTGTTTTCAATAAGAGATTCAGATCTACAGATCTGACCAGTTTTATTTGAGTTTTTTTTAGTCGATTTGAGTCAGTTTGTTTTTTAGTTAGTTTCGAGTCTAGTCTCAGTTCTTTTTGAATCTGAGTTATCCAGTCTGAATTTTATGATAGTTTTAAGCATGATCAACCTTTTATTTATTTAGATCTGTGGTAAAATCGTTGTAATTCTTTTCTTTTGGGTGCCAAGGAAGAGATCTGTTCATCGAATCAATCACTCGATCATCGTTGATCAAAGCTTTTTGTTTGGAAGAACAAGCGACAACGAGTGAGTGATGTGCGTGATAGCGAGACATCAACATGATTCACGACAGGTGTTTTGGATTTTCAAGGAAGATCCAGTTTTTCCGGTGCAAAAAGTAATCGATTACGTAGTTTTACTAAGATTTGATGTAACGAGGGATGATATTCCTAAAATTATTGTAAAATCAGTTACATGAATGAAAGTTATCTATTTTTCAAAAAAAAAAAGTGTAGAAGATTTGCCAATACTTTGTGGCCCGAAGACACAAGCTTCAGGTTCATTTAGGGGTGTGCAAGTATCGGGTAAATCGAATTACCCGACCGAAACTGACCCGAAATCGGTTAAATCGAAACAAGTCAATCGGTTTCACGGTTTATTCGGTTTAAGAGTGTGTTTATTCGGGTTAGTGGGTCGGTTGTCGGTATGGTGATGGAAACCGAAACCGACCCGAGAAATCGAAGTTGAAAATATATATGTTTACTTTTGATCTTTTAATTTTAAATTTAATATATATGTTATTAAAAATTTGAAAATATTTAAATATATGTAACATTAATAATCGAAAATCAAAATATATGTTTTTAATTTACATTTATCTTAATTCTAAAATATAAAAATATATAAACTAAATAAAAAAAAACTAACTAAAGTATATTCGGTTCAAAACCTAAACCGACCTGAAACTGCAAAACCGATTACCTTCGATTTTCATCGGTTCCTTATATAATCGGGTCGGTTTCGGTTTCTATAAATATGTGTCGGTTAAGTCGGTTAAATTGAAAAACCGATCCGAAAAACTAAAACCGACCGATTGCACACCCTAGGTTCATTAACCTTAATTAATTTCAACTTCAGTACGGAATCTTGTTTTTTATTGTACACTAAGGCAAATATTCATATGGAATTATATAAATACAGTGGCAGGTTCGTCACTGGTGTCAATATAATTAATACTAAATATAAATTAGTAAATTGTCTTACCATACCCTTGAAAATTATTCCAATAACCAAAATTTCGAAGTGGGATTTTTAGTTCAAGAATCATGTCATAATTTATAAGGCCAAAAAACCATCCAATACTTTGAGGCCATGGCCCTGCTACCCCCCATCCCTCCGCCGCGCATACCCGCAGCGAAGTAGGTTTACGTCCTTGTGTGCTTTAAATTCACATACAATTTAGCACATGATATGTCGTCATGTGGTCGTTGAGAGAAATTAAAGATGAAGGATGTTGATGAATAAATAAATGCAGTGGCAGGTTGGTCTAGTGGTGTCAATATTCTTCAGAAGCAATAAATATAAATTAGTAAATTGTGTCACTATATACCCTTGAAAATTATTCAGATAACCAGAATTTCACAGCGGGAATTTTAGTTCAAGAATTCATGTGATTATCATAGATAATCTCTCATAGAAGGCCAAAAAACCATCCGATAATATAAGAATATTGTTGTCATCCTAAATGGAAAATCATGTGAACTTCCTCTTTAATCAAGTGCCATTAATTTTCATTAGCAAGAAAAAAAAACATACAAATAAAGATGAAATAATTAAAGATATGCAAATTATACAATACACCGGTGGTGGAGTTTAGAAAATTACACAAGCGGGTCCTAAAGGGTGACATGTGTCCCTTAGGGACTAGATTGAAATATTTAAAACTTAATTAATTCAAAAAAGGGACATGTGTCAACTCCACAAGCCGCTTGTGGAGTCCAAAATTTACACTGCCGGTGTATCATATAATCATCCTTAAAGATATGGCCTGGTAGTTGAGAGAATTTTTTTTTTTTGAGTAGGTAGTTGAGAGAAATTAATAAAGATGAAAGATGTAGCTAAATAATTGATCAAATGACAAACCAAATTCCATCAATTAAATATATGAATAAATCCTTTTTGCCTTTCAAAAGAAAATTCCATCAATTAATTATATAAAACGAGATGTGGTGTGCAAAAAGCAAGATGAAAATTTGAATCTCTCTTTTTTACAGAGACAACAACAACAACAATAAAGGATGAGCGCTGAAAACTGGGTGAAGCTTCCGGTGATAGATTTCTCAAATCAAGACTTGAAGCCAGGGACCCCTGAATGGGATGTGTTGAAAGTCCAAGTCCGGGAAGCGCTCAAGGAGTATGGCTGTTTTGAGGCTTCGTTCGACAGACTCATGGAGGTTCGGAAGCCATTCATTGGTGCCTTGGAAGAGGTTTTTGACCTCCCTCTTGAAACCAAAGAACGTTGTTTTTCTGAGACCCTCATCGGTGGCTACAAGAGGGCACTAGTGACTGAAAGCTTCCAAATTGAGAATTTGAATTGGAATGTAGATGAAGAATACATTCAACAAAGCCTTACTAACATCTTGTGGCCTCAAGGAAACCCAAGTTTCAGGTCAGAATTTTTTTTCTTTTGAAAGGCAAAGTAAAGAATTTTATTAACAAGAAATTAGAGTAAAACTCCAGTCTGGTCGGAATCTCTTGTACACTACTATTTATAATCGTTGGATGTGGGCTTAATTTGAATAACAACCGTTGGATATAGGTAGTGTAGCAAAATAGTGTAGCTTATGGTAGTGCAAATAACTTTACCGTTATATAATTTGTTTTGTGGACTGCAAATTAAAATTAAAAATTATGTGTAATTTTAACAGCTAGCTCTGCTTTGGAATTGGCAGCAAAACTTTGCTATGTTTCACAGAGCTTGCTTTAGGATTAGACAAGACAATAAGGACAATGATTTTGGACAGTTTTGGTCTTGATCATGACAAGTATGTCAAGGAGCATATTGATCTCACGAAATTTACTCTGAGACTCACGAAATATGAAGGGCAAACCCAAAGCAACGACCTTCTTCCTCCTCACTATGATGTAGGTTGGTCGACCCTTTTGTATCAAAATAACGAGGTTGATGGATTGGAGATTCAAAATAAAGATGGCGAATGGCTCAAACTAAAACCCTCACCAAACTCTTTTACTGTGATCGTTGGAGAGACCCTCAGTGTAAGTGATCCATTTGTAATTTACTCAATTAATATCGGATTCGGAACTTGTGTCATAATTAATTAATGTTGCATATATATGCAGGTATTGCTTAATGGTCGTTTGCCTGCTTCATATCATCGCGTGATGAATGCGGGGAATGGTAAGACAAGGTACTCTACCGCATTATTTGCAGAACCGAAAGGTGGCTGTAAAGTAAAGGTTCCTGAAGAGCTGGTAGATGAACAAAATCCCTTGCTCTTCAAACCCTTTGACTATGACGAAATCAAGGCAGGTTTCCTCTCCGCGCTTGGTCGAGGACCTGAATTTAAATTTACTGTTAAGTCTTATTGTAGTGTCTAAGACTTTAAATCTCCAAAGTTGACATTGGCCTGAACAAAATAAAGTATTGGCTTGCATAAAATAAAGTTTGAATAAATTTTATCCGCTCAAGTAAGACTCCTAATTAACTCTTCCCTCATCATGTGATGCTTTCTTCAAATGCTAAGGGAACTATAAAATAAAGTTTATAAGCGTGTAACATGTTCCCTAAATTGCATAACATAAAGTTTGAACATGTTCGATATGGTGTTCACAAACACATGCATTATATATTCAGTACTTTGTCACATGTTTCACACATGAGACTGAAGTTTCGTAGAATCTGATTTTAAGTTACATATTAATAAATAATTGTTAATTTTGAAAAGATTAAACTTGTCCAAATCCCTAATTATTTTAAAAAGGAAATAATTTAGTCTTTTATTTATTTAATACTGACATCTAACCCAAACCATAAATCAGTCAAAAAAAAAAGGAAAAAAAAAGGAGGACAAACACAAGGGGATTGGAAGCACACATCCCAAACCAGAAATGAAGAAAAACACGTAGCGAAAAGTAGGAGCAAGCATACAACCAAGCTAGAAAGTCACATGAGCAAATCAGTCCAGCACCATCAATAAGTCCACCTCCCTACGTACACCTGCCTTTGCAATTATATCAGCATCATTATTTGCAGTCCTTGGAATCTTTTTAATTGTCTACCGAGGATTTTCTTTTTTTTGAGTGCCTCGATCTGAATAACAATCCTTCTAAGCTTCCATGGTGTTGTATCGGGTTCCATCATCCATTTTGCAGCATTGCTAGAGTTTGTTTCAACGATTAATTGACAAGTGGAAGTCCATGTATAAGCACCAAAAATCACAAAAGCCTCCTTGATGGCAAGTATTCTGCCTCATTCAACTCCACAATTCCAACAGACCATGAAAACTTTGCTTTGATGTCAGCATTATGATCCCTCAAAAGTCAAAATTCCACCAATGCCCGTATCTCTTGGTTTGACTAATAATTAAGGAGCCGTTAATGTTAAATTTTAAATAACGATTTTCTGGTCTAGCCTAACTATCTTGAAACATATTCTAAGCTTTTACATTCCTCCTAGATACAATAGAACTAGGGCAACGAATCAAATCTTCAAAAGGTTGATTTTGCTTAAGCCATTTGGCCTTTGCCCACCGAGCATACCTGAGTTTAACTGTGTCGAAGAGTTGCTCCCCATCCACCACTTTACCATTATAAACCACATTATTTCGATGTAGCCAAATAGACCATATAACCTGGGCGGAACGAAAGGGGGGCAGCAGTGGCCATGGCCCCCCCTCCGCCTAATGAAACTCCATTGTGAGTATGGTTTTCCAACCAAAGAAAATGGTTAATTTTTGTTTTGACCCCCCTTAATTTTTATTTTCTAATTTGGCCCCTTCTTTTTTTTGAATTTGTCCATAATTTTTGTTTTAATTTGGCCCATTGATAAAAAAAACTTATCAATTAGCTCCCTTTTATATGTATAAATGATTCAAGTTTTTTTTTATTTTAATTTCTTTCAATCTATTCAACGATTAATTTTTTATTTATTGTATTTTTTTCTAATTCAACTCATCACATTAAATTTCGTTGTTTACATTGTTATATATATATATCTTTAGCTTAACACACGCGCGTGTGTGCACACACAAACACAAACATATATATATTAACCGATTGAAATATAATGTATATATATCTCGGTTGGCCCCCCTGAAGAAAATTTTCTGGTTCCGCCCCTACATATAACCACACAGAATAACAGACGCCAAGCCTTAACATGGACTTGTTGAGTCCATAAACCTTGCCACACATTGATAAACATAATAGGATCAATAGGAGCTGTCCAATATATGTCCCACAATCGGCAACAATAGCACCAGATTTTCCAAATAATCACAATGGAAGAAAATATGACTCACTGTTTCTGTTGTAGAATGGCAGAAAGCACACCTGGCTGTTTTCCATTCTATAATTCTTCTCCTGGAGCTCACCCTTTACTAGAACATGCCCTTTCATGATTTTCCAAACTAATGCTTCCACCTTAAGGAGCAAGACCCTCCCAAACCAATCTCCAATGATTACAATTGACACTTCCACCTGCACAAAACAACCTTACTAAAGGATTGCCTTATAACCGCCATTAGGAGTAAATTTCCAAACAAATTTATAATCTTTAAGGTTTGAGCAAGGATACATATCATTCATAATGTGCATCATAGAGCCCCACTGGTCACATTCCCAGTCGAAAAGTCTTCTTCTCAAATTAATTCTCCACTCCCATCGACTTTCAGTCCAACTACAATAATCAGAGACTCTCCTCACTTTATTGATGGCAAGCGCATAAATTATAGGGAAAACTTTTTTTAGTCTCAAATCATCAATCCATGCCTCACTCCAAACTTTATATTATCACCATTACCAAGACAAAGTCCCATTCCTTCCTTAGTGATTGCATGCAACAAACCTACACATGGAGCATCATTCGTTTTACTCACCCATGATACAACATTTTGAGAATCACTCTCAATGATCAAACCACACACCGAGCCCATCTAGAGGTAGCAAACAACACCACAACTTCCTTGACAGCAACAATCTCCGTTTCATTAGATTCAGCCAAGCCAATGGACTTAGAATATTTCATCTGAATCTTCCCTTTGTCATCTCTAAGAACACCCCCAACACCCGCTGCCCTGGTTTACCCCTAGCTACACCATCGAATTGAAATTATGTAGTTGATAGAAATTGAAATCAGAGATGAAAGATGCAGCTAAATATTATTCAAATGACGACAAAAATTCCATTATATCAACCAATTACACCCAGAAGTTGGAAAAAATAGTATAAAACGAGATGTGGTCAACAACAGCAAGATGAAAATTTTCCATCTCCTTTTTACACTTTAGGAGACAACAACACAATAAAAATAATAAGTATGTATTCTATAATTTGTTGAAATTGTGTATTTTGATCCTTATTTGAGAAAATCTTGAAACGTTTAGTCCTTAATTCAGCATTTAGCCGTCAGAAAAGGGCTTGTTTGGCTTTTTTAATAGTTCATGGGTTTATTTGGCTATAATTAAAGTTCATGGGCTTATTTGTCCGTTTTATGTAAGTTCATGGGCTATTTTGAGTAATAAGCTGTCGAAAATATCTTTCAAGGATCCAATTATTGCCTTTCGAAGCTCAAGAATTTGGCTCCTCTCCAGTCCAATCATGACATGTGTAAATTTTAAAATCTAAAGGCTAATATCTTTTCATTCGAGATTTTAGGTTGTACTGGATTCTTTCTTTTCTTCCGTCTCTCCTGCAATTTTCTCTCTTCTGCAATTCTAGTTCTTATTTTCTGAAATCAAGCTCTATCATTACGGTAGCTAACAATCCAAAGAATTTGTAGTAGCAAAAAAAGATGAGTGACCCTAATCTAATCCAAAACCTTATATCATCCCCATGCATTATTCAAAAAATCAATGACCCAAAACGAAGAAAACCCTTAAACCTCTAATTCTCGAATATAAAATAGTGAAGAACACAATAGGTTGTTTTTGAGTAAAAATTACATACAAAATCCTTTACTCAAATACCATATTCTGCCTGCTTTCAGTGCCTTCTAACACGTATACGGTATTCCACACAATTCATTTGAAAATTAAGATCTAAAAGGGTGGAATTGTTTGCTTTGAAGGATTTTTTCTTATTACACAATTCAAAGAACACATTATTGCTTGTTGATAACAGCTTTGGCTTTGGCTCGAGGGTGGTCTAACAAAAAAAAATATATTTAAAGCTCTCAAATTGTTCAGAAAATTTTAGAAAATGTTATTCATTCTTGGTAGTGGTAGAGCAGACGAGAGGAATGAGAAAGAATATATAAGGAAATAATCCTGTGCAAAGCAATAATTTTGAACAAGGAAATATTGGACCTTAGATTTAAAATCCTACACATGTCATGATCTTAGATAGACTGGCATCTCCAGTCCCTTTTATGTACTGGGGACCGGAGAGGAGCCGGATCCGAAGCTCAAGATGAGCTTGGTCAAGCTGGCTGGAATTATGATTTTTTCGTTTAATAAATGCATGGATAAATAAATGCAGTGGCAGGTTCGTCAGTGGTGTCAATATCTTCCAAAAAAAGAAATCTTCAGAAGATAATACAATAAATTAGTTGTCATTCTACTCATATACTCATACTGCATGGCTTAATAAATGGAAAACTCATTCTTGGGCATAGAGGTCACGTGAACTTTCCTCTTAATTAATCAAGTGCCATTTTCATTAGCAAGAAGAAAAAACATACTAATCCAAATCCCATATATATGACAGTCCGATCACAAGCAAGAACAGCAAACCAACCGACAAAAACATAAAGATGAAAGATGTGAAACTCAACCATAGAGAAATAATCAAAGATGAAAGATATGTACGTAAGTAGCTAAATATATAATTGATCAAATGTCATATAGCACATACTAATCCAAATCCCATATGACAGTCCGATCACAAGCAACAACAGCAAACCCACCGACAAAAACATAAAGATGAAAGATGTGAAACTCAACGATTGAGAAATTAATTAAAGATGGAAGATATGTACGTATTGATCAAATGTCATAGCATCAACCAATTACAGCCAGAAGTTGGCAAAAAAAATATATTATAAAACGTCTTACCATACCCTTGACATGTTCAAGAATCATGTCATTATAAAAAATCTCTCAGGCCATGGCCCCTGCTACGCATACACGCAGCGAAGTAGGTTTACGTCCTTGTATGCTTTAAATTCACATACAATTTAGCACACGTGAAACTCAAACGATATGTCTTGGATGGTAGTTGAGAGAAATTAAAGATGTAGGTAAATAACTGATCAAATGACGACAAAATTCCATCATATAGTATATCAACCAATTTACAAGCAGAAGTTGGAAAAAAAATATTATAAAACGAAATGTGTTGAGCAAAAGCATGATGAAAATTTCCCATCTCTTCTTTCCAGACGACAACAACAACAACAATAACTTGTGAAAAACCATCCAATACTTTCAGGCATGGCCCCCTCTGCCTCCGCCACTCCTACCGGTAATCAATTTGTGTGCTTTAAATTCACATACAAAATAATATAGAGATTTTAAAGATGTAGGTAAATAATTGATCAAATGACGACAAAATTCCAACATATCAACCAATTACAGCAAAAGTTGGAAAAAGAAATTATAAAACGAGATGTGGTGAGCAAATGCAAGACAACGACGACAACAACAACAACAATAAAGGATGAGCTCGGTGAGGCTTCCGGTGATAGATTTCTCAAAACAAGACCTGAAGCCAGGGACCCCTGAATGGGATGTGTTGAAAGTCCAAGTCCGGGAAGCGCTCACGAAGTATGGATGTTTTGAGGCTTCGACGGACAGACTCAAGGAGGTTGGGAAGCCAATCATTGGTGCCATGGAAGAGATTTTTGACCTTCCTCTTGAATACAAAAAACGCTGTGTTTTTGATAGCATCTTTGGTGGCCACACGATGGCACCACTGAATGAAACCTTCCATATTGATAATTGGAATGTAGCTGATCAAGAATACATTCAACAACACCTCACTAACATCTTGTGGCCTCAAGGAAACCCAAATTTCAGGTATATATAAAATTTGTTTTGACAGCAAATTAAAAATTATTATGTGTAATTTCAATTAACAGCTAGCTCTGCTTTGCAATTGGCAGCAAAACTCTGCTATGTTTCAGAGAGCTTGCTTCTGGATTAGACAAGACAATCAGGACAATGATTTTGGAGAGTTTTGGTCTTGATCACAAGTATATCAAAGAGCACATTGATCTCACGACATATAATGTGAGACTCATGAAATATGAAGGGCAGCCCCAAAGCAACGACGCCCCCGGCTTAGCTCCTCACTTTGATCAAAATTTGTTGAGCCTTTTGTATCAGAATGGGGTTAATGGATTGGAGATTCAAAAGAATGATGGCGAATGGATCAAAGTAAAATGCGCTCCAGACTCTTTCATTGTCATCATTGGAGAGTCTCTCGGCGTAAGTCAATATCCGTTTATAATAATGTACTCAATTATTAAAAGAAGCCGCAAAAATAACTTTCAATTCTGTCACAATGTTGCATGCAGGTATTGCTTAATGGCCGATTGCCTTCTCCATATCATCGTGTGAGGAATGTGGGGAATGATAAGACAAGGTACTCTGCCGGATTTTTTTCAATGCCGAAAGGTGGCCGTAAAGTAAAGGTTCCTGAAGAGGTGGTAGATGAACAACATCCCTTGCTCTTCAAACCCTTTGACTATGACGAATTCTGGGCATGTTTCACCTCCAACACTCGTCAAGGAATTAGTTATAATCTCAAGACTTATTGCGCTGTCTAAGACTTTAAATCTCTTGACATTGGCCTGAAACAAAATAAAGTCAAGTGTTTTATGCTACTAAATAAAGTTAAGTTTAGTATTGGCTTTTGCATAAAATAAAGTTTGAATAAATTCCATCTCCGTCAAGTAATATTACTCCTTAACCCTTGCCCTAATCATGCATGTGATGCTTAACTCATTCCTCTTTAATGCTTTCTTAAAATATTAACGAACTATAAAAGAAAGTTTATAATTAAGCGTGTAACATGTTCCCTAAATTGCATAAAATAATGTTTGAACATGTTCGATATGGTGTTTACCAACACATGTATTATATATTTATTTAGTAGCACTTTGCCATGTCATTACAATACAGATCACCTACAATTGTCTCGAAAAGTCATTTATCTACCTCCATAAGTTTTAGAGGCAATTAATCTATTTGTCCTGGATACTCTCCAGTCCCTAATTGTATTTAGCAACATATTAGAGGCAAATAATTACATGTAAACCTAGATGGAGATGGAATCGGTGTGTAAAGCTTCCAAGTGCAGAGCATCTCACCAACAGCGAAGATGAGATCTCTCAAGAAACCGTTGTGAGGGTAAAACATGGTTTTCGTGGGGAGGAAAAGGGGATTTTTTTTTCTGGTTTAATTTTTTTACTCCTACATAATAGCCGTATTAGTACTAAAGTTTTGGGAAAATTTTTAAAAAGGGCGGTCTACCCGGAAATATTTATCTGTTGGTGCAATCACCCTTTTATTTTTTATTTTTTTGCTCTCTTATATCTTTTTGTAGAATTTAAATTCATTTAATACGACTGTTAGATCTTAAATTCTTATCACATAGATCATGTACGTCAAATTTCAAGTAAATTATACTTGACAAATTTTGTAAAAAGGAAATTCCAATTACCCTTATAACCCTACTAATTTATTGATGATTTATTTTTGGGTTTAAATTCTATTAGGATCGTCCTAAAAATGAGTGCTTTTAGGATTCCATTAGAATGATGTCACCTAATCAAATTTGAATCCTCATCAAATCATAATTTATACCATACCACACCTAATTAAAATTTTATATTAATTAATTAAGTTTCTATGGCATGACGGATGAACAAAAAAATATTGCTTGATGAATAAATTACTACTTGGAAGCAGGGGCGGAGGGAAGGGGGGCAGGCAGGGGCCATCGCCCCCCCAAACCTCCTGCATATCTTGCATGAGTCTTAATAAAATTGGATAAAGAGACATCAATCTCAACTGAACTCCCAACAAATCGAGCTCCAACAGTGAGCACAGCTGTTGCGGTAACCAAGTCCACGAGCGTCTTTATGGCTCCGGAATGCAAGTATTTACTTTTGCAGAAACAAAGAAAAACCCCAAAATTATTACTTCTTCTTATTGAAAATTTAGCCTTTTTTCTGAGTTTTCCATGAATTAAAATGCCCTAAAGATTGTTGAACAACCATCACAATTGTGAGTCTAGTTTAATGCAATAGATTATGTTGTTTGTTGGATTTGATTCTAGTAACATATTCCCTTCTTGTTTGGTGGACTGTTGTTTTTTATATTATCTTATATGTAGACTGTTTTTTTTTGTTTAAATTATCTTAAATTCTTGTATTCAGATTGTTTTTTTTTTGGCTTCGTCTTTTGTTTCTTGAGTTTGGTTTAGTTGATTTTGATGGACACTGTTTTTGTTTAGTGTTATATATTTGAACTTATGTTTTGTCTTTGAGTGAAAGACTTTTTATGGGCAGTTGATGTTTACTGTTGTTATATTGCTTGGTGGTGCTCTTTTTTTACTGGATTTGATTCTAGTAAGATAACATATTCTTGTTTGGTGGACTATTTTTTTTTTAAGATTATCTTATATGCAGACTGTTTTTTTTTTTTAGATTATCTTATATGCAGACTGTTTTTTTTGGCTTCGTCCTTTGTTTCTTGAGTTTGGTTTAGTTGATTTTGATGGACACTGTTTTCATTTAGTGTTATATATTTGAACTTATGTTCTGTCTTTGAGTGAAAGACTTTTTATGGGCAGTT
The DNA here is from genome assembly GCA_001974805.1 of Corchorus capsularis. Lineage (NCBI taxonomy): Eukaryota > Viridiplantae > Streptophyta > Magnoliopsida > Malvales > Malvaceae > Corchorus > Corchorus capsularis. The sequence continues at coordinate 22,588 of AWWV01015006.1, forward strand.
GATGTTTATTGTTGTTATATTGCTTGGTGGTGCTCTTTTTTTACAGAAAAAATTTAAAGACGCTCTCCAAAGAGCTAAAGATGCTGCCCGTGGTGATAAAGAAGCCCTACAAGCTATTGATGAAGATGCTATATTCGATGAGGTTGCTGGAGGTACTAAGGGTCGTCGCTTAGGCTTGGGAAACATTGCACTTGCGGAGCGTTGTGGCGTAGTCAACCCCTGTTCATCTTTGACACAGGAGAACCAAGAGTTGAAGGAGAACATTAGATCGCTTAGTCAGGACAATGAGGCGACCAAGGCTAAGCAAATACAATCTGATCAGAAGCTTAACAAGCTGCAGGAATATCTGCAAACAATGTGTGCTGCACTTGCCCAACAGAACATACACTATCCGCCACCTAGAATACTCGAGCAGGTGTCCGAGTCCTCAAGTACGACCTGTCAACAACCCCAACAGCCCGGGCCAGTCGAGAATTCTCCTGACAAGGACAACAATATTCAGGATGAAGATTTAGAGACACATGATGAGGAGAACAATATAGGTTAGGATTGTATTAATCTCTACTTATTTTAGCTGACTCTGTAGGAGTCATTTATCCTAGAATGATGAACTCCTTAAATTAAAAACAACATGGCTGATATTACTCCTTTTGAGCTTCATATTGATGTTATACTTTTGTTGACAGGGAAGTTAACGCCCCAGCCCTTTTGTATTATAAATGGACAAAATATTAGTATATTTTAATTATAATATTGGAGGTTAATTATATTATGTTTTCTTATGAATTAAATGTTCTTGTTAAACATTTTAAGAAAAATCTCTTTCAAAATTTTGGCATGACTTTTGCCACAAACTTTTCTGGATTTATTGAATTAAGTTATTGTGCCTAATCCCGTAGCAAAGTTTGCCACAACCTTTGCGACGGGTATGAATAATTTATTTTCTTTTTTTTTTCCAATCAGGTTGTTGTGCCTAAACTCGTGGCAATTTGGCACGTCCTTTGCCACGAAAATAGGCTTAAACTTTTAATCGTGAATCCGTGGCAAAAACCGTGGCAAAATTTCCCATGGGTTTTGGCACGACTATCTTTGACAAATACCGTTGGAAATTCCGTGTCAAGTTGCCTGAAAAGTCGTGTTTCAGCATCAATATACCCTCGGTGTTTGGGACGGGTTGAGGCCTGTGGCTAATGATTTGCCACGGATCTATTTGTTTTCCCACGGATTTCATTTGCCACAGCTGGTTAAGCGACGCCCCATTTTCCGTGGCAAAATCCGTGGCAAACGAGATTGCCACGGGAAAATCCGTGGCAACAGCCGATTCTGGATTTTCATTTTCTTGTAGTGGTTTTAGAATGAAAATATAAAATTTAATTTAACTAGGCAAACAAGAAATAACATTAAAAACTGAAAAATGATACGTGTCATTATTTGGTGGATGGGGGACAATGGGGCACAAAAAATGGGGGCAGAGGATTTTTATCCAATTTAAAGACAAATATGTTAATATTGGCCTCAAATTGTGTATCTCTAAAAGCAGTTTGTTTTGCAGTGCGTGGGATTGAAATTTAGTAGAAACTTATTTTAAGGCCAAAAAACCATCCGATATAAGAATGTTGTCATCCTAATCCCCTACTCATATATACACTAATAGTCTAATACTAAATGTCTTAATAAATGGAAAAATCATTCCTCTTTAATCAAGTGCCATTTTCATAATTAGCAAGAAAAAAAAATTGTTAGATTTTCAACAAAGAGTAGCAAGTCGACAAAACAAGATCGACACGATCATCTAAAAAAGTGAAAGGGCTACCATGAATCCTTTTTAATCAAATTATGGGCTCGCCTGTTAATTATAAATGACATATGGCCTACCTGCAGCAAAGCAGGTTTACGTCCTTCTGTGCTTTAAATTCACATGCAACATGTGAAACTCAAAGATATGGCCTAGTAGTTGAGACTGATTAATTAAAGATGACAGATGTAGGTAAATAATTGATCAAATGACCATAAAATTCCATCATATCAACCAATTACAGCAGAAGTTGGAAAAAATATTATAAAACAAGATGTGGACAGCAAAAGCAAGATCAAAATTTTGCATCTCTTGTTTACAGTGATAGATCAAAAAAGATAGTATAACACAACAACAATATAGGATGAGCTCTGAAAGCTGGGTGAGGCTTCCGGTGATAGATTTCTCAAAGCAAGACTTGAAGCCAGGGACCCCTGAATGGGATGTGTTAAAAGTCCAAGTCCGGGAAGCGCTCGCGAAGTATGGCTGTTTTGAGGCTTCGTTGGACAGACTCACGGAGGTTGGGAAGCCATTCATTGGTGCCATGGAAGAGATTTTTGACCTCCCTCTTGAAACCAAAAAACTTTGTGTTTCTGAGAGCATCTTCGGTGGCTACAAGATGGCACCAATGAATGAAAGCTTCCAAATTGAGAATTGGAATGTAGCTGAAGAATACATTCAACAAAGCCTCACTAACATCTTGTGGCCTCAAGGAAACCCAAGTTTCAGGTCAGAATATAATATATATATATATATATATATATATATATAATTTGTTTTGTCTACAGCAAATTAAAAATTATGTGTAATTAATTTTAACAGCCAGCTCTGCTTTGGAATTTTTGCAGCAAGACTCTGCATTGTTTCACAGAGCTTGCTTCAGAATTAGACAAGACAATCAGGACAATGATTTTGGAGAGTTTTGGTCTTGATCACAAGTATGTCAAGGAGCATATGGATCTGATAACATATAAAGTGAGACTCATGAAATATGAAGGGCAGCCCCAAAGCAACAACGACGCCCCCAACTTAGCTCCTCACTATGATACAGGTTTGTTGGCCTTTTTGTATCAGAACGGGGTTAGTGGATTGGAGATTCAAAACAATGATGGGGAATGGATCAAAGTAAAATTCTCTCCCGACTCTTTCATTGTCATCATTGGAGAGTCTCTCAGCGTAAGTCAATATCCGTTTGTAATAATATATACTCAATTAAAAGAAGAAGCAAAAAAAATAACTTTCAATTCTGTTGCATATGCAGGTATTGCTTAATGGTCGATTGCCTTGTCCATATCATCGCGTGATCGGAAATGATAAGACAAGGTACTCTGCCGGATTTTTTTCACACCTGAAAGGTGGCTGTAAAGTAAAGGTTCCAGAAGAGGTGGTAGATGAACAACATCCCTTGCTCTTCAAACCCTTTGACTTTGACGAATTCTGGGCATGTTTCACCTCCGAGATTTGTCGAGGAATCAGTTATAATCTAAAGACTTATTGCGCTGTCTAAGACTTTAAATCTCCAAGTTGACATAGACCTAAACAAAATAAAGTCAAGTTTAGTATTGGCTTGCATAAAATAAAGTTTGAATAAATTCAATCTGCTCAAGTAATACTCCCCAACTCTTGCCTCATCATGTGACGCTTTCTTCCTTTTTTTTTTTTTTTTACAACATCATGTGATGCTTTCTTAAAATGTTAAAGAAATAATAAAATAAATTTTATAAGTGTGTAACATGTTCCCTAAATTGCATAAAATAAAGTTTGAACATGTACCGAGTTCACCAACACATGCATATATATTTATTATTTAATATTTAATTATATGATAAATTAGGATTAATGTTTTTATTATTCATTTACAAAGAAGCTAAACGCCTCAAACCAATTCATTTTTCATCTAGTATGTAATATTTGTTCCTAAAAGTCTTCTATTAGCATTTGTAAGCATGTTCGTTTATTGTTCACGAACATGACTATTAATTTAACCGAATAGATTTTTAAAAAAAAAAAAAATTAACCGAACAGAAAACAAACAAACACAAACATGTAATTTTCTAAACGAACCGAGTTCAAACAGCCCCTTAAAAATTCTTATTGAACCTGAACGAGTTCGAACAGTTCAAAAATAAACGAAAATGCCTGATTCCTGTTCATGTTCAGTAAGAATTAATGAGTATTTTGTCACTGATGTTGTGTCTATACTGCATTTTTCTTATAATAATATACTTCACTAGTAGAGAGCTTGGGTTGAAGGCTTGGAGCCACCGCACTCCGTGTAAAATAACCAAAGAGAAAAATCTAATAATACTTTTGTTTTTTTTTTTTCTAAAATTAAAATAAAAAATAGCTAGGAACAGAATGATAATAAAAGAATAACTCGCGCGCATGTGTGACTTACAACATAATTAGCAAACAAATTCTAATGTAAAATTCCAAGGTCAGCCAACAGACAGAATCGTTAGGCTTCCGTCATTTTTGGGGTAAAATGTCCTCAATTTGACAGGTAAGGGTGCAAAGTATCCTTTAAAAAAAGGAAAGAGGCTAAAATTTCCATTTTTGAAAAGGTAATGGCGCAAAAGCCATATTTATTGTATGTAGGGACAAAAATTTATCATTTTTTTTTGGAAACATGAACTTAGAGAAAATTAAGAAACAACAATAGTACAACACATAACAGTTCCCCTTAGGATAAATAGTTTTCCTCATTAGACCTAGAGTTACTATTACAAAAGTCGTCCATGGAGAGACGCGCGTACGCCGCTGCCTTTCTGAGCTAGAACGTCAGCACAACGGTTTCCTTCTCTTTGAAAGAGTGGAAGATTTTATTACGGGGGATTCCCCTGAAGAGCATCCTGCAATCAGAGACAAGAGTAGAAAGCAAAGCATTAGTGCTATCTTCATCTTTACTTATGAGGCTCATGACTGCGGTAGCATCAGCATCAATCTCCAAATGATTGATTTGGTGCAGGTTTGCCAATTGCAGTCCATCCCTGAAAGCCCAAAGTTCAGCTTTGATGTTAGTTCAAGTCCCTATGCTTTTATAGGATCCAGTGATCCAATCTACAAAGTGGTTTCTTATGCATGGGTTTCCAATCAAAGAACAATCAGTAATTCACTGTTCATCAGTTTGTGCCAACCTTCCTCGGGTGGATTTTAATAACCTAATGGGGACAAGGGAGGTGGTGCACCGAGAGGCGGCATGATTGGACATGGAAGAGAATTCGAAAGCTTTTTCCGAAGCTTTGAGATGAGCTCCGTTTAAAATGTTCTCATTCTTTTATGAGCAAAATGGCTCTTAAACTTACTCAAAACAGTCAAATAAGTCTCTAAACTTTTATTTGGTCAAATAAGCTCCTGAACTCTTAAAAATGTTAAATAAACCCTTTTTTTTGTGCCAAAAAAACCCTTTTTCAAAAATGTTAAATAAACCCTTTTTCTAATGGCAATTAAGTTTTCCGTTAAAATTGGCCTAATCATTAGGCCAAAAAATACTACATAGCCCAAATTGTTTTTTTCTAACAAAATTAAATTTTTAGAAAAAAAAATTCAAATTCTGAAGACTAAAGGCTCAAATAAGGGCCCGAACTTTCATAAAAATCTCAAATAAGGACCCCAAAACACAATTTCAACAAATTAAAGTACATATTTAGTAGATTATGACATATTGTGCAAGATATTAGCTAATACTAATGTGTGAGATGTATATAAATTAAAAAGCACGGAAAATTTTTGTATCATACTACGTTTATTGAATTTATTTGGATTCAAATGTTTTGATTTTTAATTAATTTAATAACACCATTTTTCTATCAAAATTGATGTGTAGGCATGACAAGCATTGGTTTTCATCTGACGAGAACCTAATTTGTAAAAATTTACTTAGTGTGTCTTTTAATTTGTTGAAATTGTGTTTTGGGGCCCTTATTTGAGATTACAGCCAATTCTGAATTAAACACCCTGACCCCTACACTTTTCCTTCCTATTTCTTCCTAAACTCTTTTTTGGCATTGTTCTTCTTAATGTCTTTTGGGGGGAAAAGGTTAAATGGATCATAAGAACCTGCCCTTCAAAGTTGCAAAAACCTCCGCCAGTACCGGCTGCAAGATCCGGATTCCCAAAGTGGCACTGGCCTTACAAAACATGCACAATGGATAAAATTAGATGTGACAAAGTTTAAATATTTCACTTTTTATATATAGGAAGAAAAAAACCGGCTATACCGCCTTTCACAATTTTTTCACTAGACCCTTGCCGATTAGGCCTAATACATGATCGACAAACATTAATTAATTAATGGAATGTCTATATAAATCATATTCTATACACATTGAAAATATATCTCGCTTTAATAATTTTCCATTGTGCATTCTTCATTTTATGGCAAATGAGAAAGCTAGAGATATGGGCTCTGAAACCCCATTTAAGCTTCCAATTATAGATTTATCAAAGCAAAACCTGAAGCCAGGCACCCATGAGTGGGAATCAGTCGACAAAGGCCAAGTTCGGCAGGCACTTGAGGATTTCGGTTGCTACCATGAATATTTGCCTTAGCGTACAATCAAACAAAATTCAGTGCTGAAGTTGAAATTAATTAAGGTTAATGAACGTGAAGCTTGTGTTTCCTTCGGGCCACAAAGTGTTGGCAACATCTTCGACTTGTTCAGACATAATTGCATCGCTAATGCCTAGCACCTCATGTAATGGCGATCCAGGGCGTTGCCCAATATAGCCATCGAAGAAATTATTGGAACCATACTTTGATTTGGTTTGTTGCAGAAGGTCGAAAATAGGTTTATTGCTCAAAAAGTCCCTTGAACTTTCACAAAAAGGCCAAATAAGCCTCAGAACTCTAATTGCAACCAAATAAGCCCTGAAATCTTAAAAAAGCAAATAAGTCATTTTCAGACGGCTAAATGCTGAAATAAGGACTAAACATTTCAAGATTTTCTCAAATAAGAATCAAAATACACAATTCCAACAAATTAAAACACATACTTAGTAAATTTTTACAAATTTAGGGAATTCTTAAATGAAAACCAATGCTTCTCATGTGTACACATTAAATTTGATTGAAAAATGATATCATCATGTTAATTAAAAATCAAACCTTATTAATCAAAATAAATTTATTAAACGTATAATATGATATAAATTTATCGTGTGCTTTTCAGTTTATATATATCTCACACACTAGTATTAACTTATATTGTATCCAATTTGTAAAAAGAAAAATAAGTATATATGTATTCTATAATTTGTTGAAATTGTGTATTTTTATCCTTATTTGAGAAAATCTTGAAACGTTTGATCCTTATTTCAGCATTTACTTGTCAAAAAATGGCTTATTTAGCTGTAATTAGAGTTCAAGGACTTATTTGTCTGTTTTGTGTAAATTCAGGGATCTTTTTAAGCAATAAACCGTCGGAAATATCTTTCAAATTATCCAATTATTGCCTTCCGAAGCTCAAGATGAGCTTGGTCAAGCTGGCTGGAATTATAATTTTTTCGTTTAATAAATGCATGGATAAATAAATGCAGCGGCAAGTGGTGTCAATATCTTCAGAAGATAATATATAAGAAATTAGTTGTCATTCTACTCGTATACTCATACTGCATGGCTTAATAAATGGCACTCATTCTTGGGCATAGAGGTCACGTCAACTTGTCCTCTTTAATTAATCAAGTGCCATTTTCATTAGCAAGAAGAAAAAACATACTAATCCAAATCCCATGACATATATGATATATCATTGCTTGTTATATTTTCAACAAAGAGTAAGACAAAAACATGATCGATACTCTCACCTAAAAAAGTTAAAGGGCCATGAATCCTCCTTTTTAATCAAATTATTGCCTCATCTGTTAATAAATGTCATATACTTCACCCGCAGCGAAGTAGGTTTACGTAGGCCCTTTTTTTAAAAGGCAAACTCAATAGAAATTTATTGATGAAATAGCCACAACAAGGTGCAGAAAACAGAAAATCCGATCACAAGCAACAACAGCAACCCAACCGACAAAAACGTAAAGATGAAAGATGTGAAACTCAACGATATGGCCTGGCAGTTGACCGAAATTAATTAAAGATAAAAGATGTAGCTAAATAATTAATCAAATGAAGACAAAATTCAATTTTTTTTGGCAGAAAAAATTCAATCATTTCAACCAACAACGAGAATTATCTTATCTTACTATATTATATATATATATATATATATATATCTTTATCTTTATACTTTATATTTCTAAAATTCAAAAACTTTAATCTGAAATATCTAAATACCCCTACTAATATTAAATATGAGTTTTAAGCTTTAGACTTTGTTAATATTTAATCTAATATATCAATATAAAATAAACTATTAAATAAATATAGTAAAAATATTTAAAATACCATATATTAATTTTAAAATACACTCTAATAAGTTCAAAGTTCAAATATAAGGCCATATGCTTTCCAAGATAAAAAAAAAAACTAATTCAGATTCTCGGGAGGTGATTAAGTATGCGGTATGCCTACTACAATTTTTTTTGTCCAGATCTGCAATGATTGCATTTTTTTTAACGTTCCTGGAGTTCTAGTTACTACGTTATTGGTTTTTATCCTAGAGAAAAGAAACGAGTTTTGGTAGAAAAAAGACACTTAAACAAAAGTTACCCACTAAATTAATCCATTAAGTATTGACTTTAAATTTTTAATATGAAATCCAATATATAGATATAAAATAAATAAATGGATTTATTTTATACCATTTTTTAGCTCAACATGGATTGTTATTAGATGAAGAAATTGTGTGGATTGAGGACATGCAATCTTGGTTGCATGATTCTCTACAAATTGATTGTACCGTTTCTTTATCTTAATGAATAATTTGTTGGCTTTTCTAAAAAAAAAAAGTATACCATTGCCTAATAATTGCAAGTTTCAACTTCATATATCCGTTGTCATCTCTAATTCACAATTGTTATTTTAGTGAATACAAAAATTAGAAGTCTCATTACAATCAAATATAAAGAAACAAAAAATTTTGAATTTTGATTGACACCGAACACACACAAGAAATCAAAACTATATGGAAGTTGAGTATTTAATAATTTTTTTCCAATAATTTGAAGTATTTTAAGTTTCATGGTTTTAAGTCTAACCAAATCAAGACATTGTTCTTTCTTTAACTATTCTGCAAACTTTGAACCTTTTTCCATTTACGTCCTTTGATCTTCTTCAACTCTCCAATATTTTTTTTAAAAAAAAATTAATTATCGGAGAGAGAAAAAAGAAAAATAGGACTTCAATACTCATGGCTTTGGGTGAAGCCACTAAACTTGAAGATCGGCTACAAAACAAACTAAGTTGCTGCTCATGTATGTTAATACAAAAAGTTTAATGGAGTAAATTATGATTTAAGAGAACGAGAGGGAGTTGAAAGAAAATCCAACACTTTCAAGTTTTAAGATTTTATTTAATCTTCTCATCAACCTATAACGTCGATGTCTATAGGTATTTCTTCTCTCTCTTTTCTAAAATCAATTTCCAAGAGTAAAAAACAACACCACCAATAAGATTCAGGAGAGACATGCTTGATGAAATTATGATAATCAAAACTATTTTGGAAGGGAATGATTTATTTGATTGAAATTAAAAAAGAACTCAGCCATGCTTGGAATTTTGTCAAATTAAATGGTTATTTTGTATGTATTTAACTGGCTCCAATTTTTTCTATTTATTAAAAATCAGTTTTTATGAACACGGGAGCTAGAAAATAGTTGGTAGTATAAGAATAATGTATGAAACTAAGAGGAGTTAGAAATCTGTTAACATGAAACTCCTATCAGGAGACTAATGGATGGGATAATAATTCTTGAAACAATAAGTATTAAATATTAAAAGTTCAATTTTTTGTTTCCAAAAAATTACAATTAGATTTGTAGATCAATAAAATATTCTTCATTAGTTTTATTTTGCTCTATTAGCTTAAATCACATTAACTTTTTATTAAGATGTATAAAATTATTGGTAGTGTAATACTAAAAAGTCAAATTCAACTTTTTTTAAACAAGTCAATGATACGCATGTGTATCAAAAATGTTATCTTTCAAATCAATATTTTAGCGACTTATCTACCATTTTCCCCCTTGAACTTGTAGAGTTTGGACGTTTTGCCCCCTGAATTTCAATCTTGGACATTTTGCCCCCTGAACTTCAATTTTGGGACGTTTTACCCCCTCAACCTAACGGCCACGTCAGCGGTTTTGTCCAACGTGGCAATGCCACGTGAACAACTTAACGGAGCCGCTAGGTTGAGGGGGCAAAACGTCCCAAAATTGAAGTTTATGGGGCAAAATGTCCAAGATTGAAGTTCAGGGGGCAAAATATTCAAACGATACAAGTTCAAGGGGGAAAATGGTACATAAGTCATATTTTAACATATTTGGTGTGTCTGTTGAATTGTGAGTTTTTCTTTTTTTGGGAGATCGAAATGGTGAAATTGTTTAATGTAATAGAATGAAAATAATAACAATAAAAAATGTTGAAAATGTTTATATACACATACAGTAAAATAATAAAATCCTAATAACTAACTATCTATCAATATCTAAATAAATTAAACTCCATCTATTTTGTTATAATATATCTTTAATTATCAACTATAACTTTTTTACTAACCTTAGATAAGAATATTGGTAAGCTTCACTTTTGATGAAACGTTATTAAAGTTGCTAAAGCTGTAAAAGTTAATGAATTTATTGATAATACTAAGCATTTTTATTAACTATAAATAAGGAATTTGATAACCAAAATTACTAAAAATGTATGATTATTGAATTAGTTGATGGTATTAAACCTTTTTAATAATCATTGAAGATTTTTTTTGTAACCTTAGATAAAAAAAATTTGGTATAATCTTCGTTTACACAGCAATTTTAGTAGATATAAATAAGAAATTTGATAATTAAAAATATTGAGTATGTAAAGTTATTAGATTAGTTGGTAGTACTATACATTTTTTATAATCATTATAGGATTTTTTTTTCAAAAAAAGATAGAAAATTGGTAATCTTCACAAAAAGTTAGATAGAAAATTGGTGATCTTCACCATTAATGAAAGTTTACTAAAGTTAATAAGAATGTAAGGTTATTGAATTTGTTCATAGTATCATAATTGTTTTAACAACATTTAATTGATAATCCCTTTGTTCCTATTTATTTGTCACATTTTGGTTAACCAATCTTCAAGTTTGACAATATTTTTCTTAAAAAATATAAAGTAAAATAATCTTCATTTACAAAAGCAATTTTATTAAATATAAATAAGAAACTTGATATTTTAAAATATTGAGAATGCAAGGTTATTAGATTAGTTGATAGTACTATACCTTTTTTTATAATCATTATAATTTTTTTTTTCAAAACAAAAATAGATAGAAAATTGGTAATCTTCATAAAAAATTAGATAGAAAATTGGTAATCTTTTTGATACACTAATGAAAGTTTACTAAAGTTAATAAGAATGTAAGATTATTGAATTTATTCATAGTATCATAATTGTTTTAATAACCTTTAATTGATACTCCCTACATTCCTATTTATTTATCACATTTTGGTTAACCAATCTTCAAGTTTGAAAATATTTTTCTCAAAAAATATAAAGTAAAATAATATTTGTAAACCTTACATTATAAACTTTTCAATACATATTTTTTGAAATTTTAAGTTTTGATATATTTTTTCACAAATGATGGTCAAAGATGAAAGATAGTTGACCAAATTGTAACAAGTAAATAGGAATAGAGGGAGCATATAGTAACCATAATTAGATAAAAAAAATTTTGGTAATCTTCATTACTGATGAAAGACCACTAAAATGTAAGGTTATTAAATTTATTGATAGTATCAGATAACAATATTAATAACTTTTATAGCTGTTTTAGTAAACTTAAATAATAAAATTGGTAACCATCATTATTGATAAAATTTTACCAAATTACTAAGGATGTAAAATAAGTTTTTCTTGATATTACTGCATAACCTTATGACCTTTTAAGTGAACTTAGATAAGAAGATTGGTAACCAGCATCGCTTACAAATAATGTAAGATTAATAATATACCTTTTTGGATAACCACTATATAGCTTCCAATAACTTTAGATCAAAGAATTGGTAACCTTCATTATTTATGAAAGGTTATTCAAGTTACTAAGAATTTAAACTTACTTAATTTTTGTTGATATCACCATAACCTTTCTAATAACTTCTAAAGCTTTTTTCTTTCTTTCTTTCTTTCTTCTTTTTACTAACCATAAATAAGAAAATTAGAGTCCTTCATTATTGATAAAAAAAATTGATACAAATCTAGTTGTGTTAGATTCAAATCTACCCTTTGAATAGCCACCAAAGTCGACTTGAACTATTATCACTCCTTGATGAGTAAAATCAATGATCTTCACCTAAGCAATACACTTCGTTCGGCGGCCTTAACTCTTCAATTAGACATGCAATTGTTAACTTAAGATCACAAAGTTCACAAATAATTAAGCTCACACAACCTAATCGTTTGCTAGGACTCTACAAGATTGAAGAACCCTAAGTTTGCTCAAACTAGAACAATGAAGCTAAGATAATCAATTTGGGTGTATAAACCTCAACTTTATTAATCAACTCAACTTGTGTTTACAAAAGGGGGATGGTGCCTTTATATAGGCACAAGATAACGCAATAACACCCTAATCCTAAAGCCATAAGGGCGGCATAACATAAAGGAAAGAACAAGGAAATAGCCTAAGGCTTGTTCTACTAGGAAAAGTAAATAACATAACTTAATTAAGCTTGGATTTGACTTAGTCAAACAAGACCCAACTCAATGTCTTCTAGACTAATTAAATAGCTAATCTAAGATAGAACTAAGGCCCATATGGCCGAATTACACAATGTAAGCTCTAGGGTTCAACGATTTCAAGTAAAGTGCAAAGCTTGGAATCGTTGGGAATATTCTTGATGATGTCGACTTCAATACTTCCCAATTGATCTTCAATGGACTTCAAGCCTTCAAGATGAGTTCGAACAAAGCTTATTAATGCATCTTTGAACTTTTTAGCTCTTGTTCTTGTCATCGGACCTAAAGGCATCTTCAAAGGATCAAATGGCATTTTAATGGCATCTCCATGACCTAATGGCATCTTTTTGGTGCTTGGAACATGATTATCAATATCTCCATGATCTTCATGCATCTCCATGCTTCGTTGCAGCCCTTGCACATCCTTTCCATGCTCTCCATGCTTGTCTTCAAGTCGCATCATTCCCTCCATGATAAGCCTTGGGCGCATCAAAAATAGCTACTAAAATTACTAAAAATGTAAGGTACTAATCATGAATGCAAGGTTGCTAGATTAGTTGATAGTACTATATACCTTTTTTATGATCATTATAGTTTTTTTATTTTTTTATTTTTGTAACCTTAGATAAATAAAAAATTGGTAACATTTACTAGAGTTGCTAAGATTACAAGATTATTGAATTTATTGATATATAGGATCATAATTGTTTTGATAAGAAAATTGGTAATCATTTTAATTACAAAAGGGATTTTTAGTATAATTACAAAGCATAACTTATTAAATCATTATTTTTATAAAAATTAGTAAGTTTATTATTAACCAAAGTTTTTTGAAGATTGAAAGTCAAATTGAAAATGTAATAAACTAATCATTAAAAAAAAAATCAAATCCAACAGTGTGATGATTTCCACAAATTTGCCCGATTATGGGTTGCCACGAAAGAAATATAATATCATCTATATTTCTTGTTTTGTTACAATGAGGAAAGAACATAGCTTTTAAATAAATATGTAGAAAGATTAAAATACAAGTTGAAACACCACTTCATAAGAGAGAAGGAGTTCTTCATTTCTCAGTAACTCCTATGGGTGGAAGTATAGTATTGATTTGTTTCAAATTAAGGGATGCACAGCCAGGGTTTCAAATGACCCCACTCAACTTTGAGGATTTGGTTAAATACATTTGTTTTTATGGTAGTTTTTTCATTCTTTGCTTAATATCACCCATTAAAATTTAAAATGACCACACAAAAACTAAGAAAAACTTAAGAGAAAGTAATTCATGATCTAATATGCCATTTGTTATATTTATATTATTTTAATTCATATATGTTTTATAATTATAAATTATTAACACACGTGCAATGTACGTGCATTTACTAGTACTATATAAAATCACAAACTCAAAAAATTCTAATTAGAAAATTTCATAAATAACCTTAGTATTATAATATAATAATTTTTTAATAAGTATATTTTAGTCATTTAACTTTTTTTTAGATGATTAATTCAACTTTTTTATTAATTATGGAAAGATATTTTAAATCAAATATTTAAATTTTTTAAATTATGGAAAGATATTAATAATCCACTATAATTGTAATTAATAATTTACTTGTAATAGTTATTTTTAGATTATAATATTTCTAATTATAATATTATTATTTATAGTCAAGAAACATTTTTTTTAATTATGTAAAGATATTGTAAATACAAAATATAATTATAATAATTTACTCCCCATAATTATTTGGAATTTTTTTATTTATAATTTATATTTATTTAATTTAAATAAATTATAGGCATTATGTAAAAAAATTATTTTAATACTTTACATGTATAAAAAAAATGGTCATATGCCGAGGTTGTCAAGATTAAAGTTTCGTATGCTAAGGGAAAAAAATTGCCGGTTTATTTATTTTTGTCAAGTTTCCCACGATTATAATTGGGTGATTTTCCAAAGCAGTGCTGCAATATTCTTTTGAAAAAAATAAATAAATTGGTTTAATCCTTTACATCATCTAACCAAATCTCAGCAATATTGGATTTAAGAATTTGCTTTTATGAGTATCTGTATCTTGTTTCGATTTAATTAAAAATTAATTTAGAAAAAATAAGAAATACGATATTGAAAGCGTAAAAAGCTCTCCAATATTTTTATAAGTATTTTAGCCAAAAATTGAGGAGAAATCTTTCGTGTCAATTTTTGCAAAATTTTAGCCGAAATCATGTACTAATAAACCATCACAGTTTTTGCTATAAACGCGTTCCGGGGACCATATCATTTTTGCATGATTTTTGGCTCGTAGGTTACTTGAAATATCTATATTTATCTAATCAAATCTAAGCCACATTGCATTTAAGGATTTATTTTTACGAGTATCCGAATATTGTTTCGATTTAATTAGAAATTAATTAGGAAAAAATAGAAAAAACGATATTAGAAACGTCTAAAGCCCTTCAATCTTTTTGACGTTGAATTATATATTTTTATGACTATTTTAGAAAAAAATTGAGAAAATATCTTTCGGGTCAATTTTTACAAAATTTTAATCGAAATCGTGTAATAATCATTACAGGTTTTTGCTAAAAAAAACGTTCTGGGCCACTGGCTCAGTTTTGCATGATTTTTGGCACCAAGGCTCCTTGAGATATCCATATTCATCTAATCAAATCTCAGCCACATTGGATTTAAGAATTTGATTTTACAAACATCCGAATCTTGTTTCGAATTAATTAGAGATTAATTCAGAAAAATATGAAAAACGATATTAAAAGCATGAAAAGTCCTCTAATATTTTTGGAGTCAAATTATATATATTTATGATTATTTTATCCTAAAAATTGAAAAAAAAATTCGGGTCATTTTTTTGAAAATTTGTAACCAAAATCATGTACTAACCACCATCACGATTTTTGGATAAAAACACGTTTCGAGGTCTTAATTCAGTTTTGCATGATTTTTGGTGCGGACACTCCTTGAAATATCTATATTTCATCTAATAAAATCTTAGCCACATTGCATTCAAAAATGTGTCTTTACGAGCATCTGAATCTTTTTTCGATTTAATTAGAAATTAATTCAGAAAAAATATGAAAAAAGATTTTATAACCGTGAAAAGCTCTTCAATCTTTTTTATATATTTTTTATGAGTATTATGGCTAAAAATTGAGGAAATATCTTTCGGGTCAATTTTTGGAAAATTTTAGCCAAAATCGTTTAATAATCATCATGGTTGTTGGCTAAAAACGCGTTCCAGGACCCAGTTCAATTTTGAATGAATTTTGGCTCGAGATTCCCTGAAAAATCTATATTCATCTAACCAAATCCCAACCATTATTCTTATAAGCATATGAATCAAGTTTCGTTTTAATTAAAAATTAATTCGTAAAAAAAGGAAAAATGATATTAGAAGCATGAAAAGTCATTCAATCTTTTTAACATTGAATTATATATTTTTTATAAGTATTGTGGCTAAAAATGAGGAAAAATATTTTGGGTGAATTTTTGCAAAATATTAGTCAAAATCGTGTAACATCACGGTTTTTTTTTTCTAGGAACACGTTTCGGGGCCCCTAGTCAGTTTTGCATGATTTTTGGCACAAAAAATCCGTGAAATATCTATATTCATATCATCAAATCTTAGCTATATTGGATTTAAGGATTTCTTTTTACAAGCAACTATATCTTTTTTTGATTTAATTAGAAGTTGAAAAAAAGATTTTAAAACCGT
>AWWV01015008.1:0-21406 GCA_001974805.1 Corchorus capsularis
CTCCAACATTAGTCGAGGAATGTATCATTATAATCTCAAGACTTATTGCGCTGTCTAAGACTTTAAATCTCCAAGTTGACATTGGCCTGAACAAAATAAAGTCAAGTTTAGTATTGTCTTGCATAAAATAAAGTTTGAATAAATTCCATCTGCTCAAGTGTAGTCTTGCCTCATCATGTGTGATGCTTTCTTAAACTGCTAAGGGAACTGTAAAATGAAGTTTATAAACGTGTAACATGTTCCCTAAATTGCATAAAATAAAGTTTCAACATGTTCGATTTGGTGTTCACCAACACATATATTGTTGTAACCCGGATATCCCAAACAATAATCTATCAAATTAATCATGCAAGCGGAAGTAACTAAAACAATAAATCATTCACACAAGACAAAAGAATTTACGTGGTTCGGCACTCAACTTGCCTACATCCACGGAGAAAAGAGATTTCCACTAGTTATAAAAAATTACGTCAACACATAATTATCAATAACTCTCACTCAATCTCTCAACCTAATCTAACAATCAATCCTAAATCAAACCGAAGCAATCTTGAGTACTCTCGCTCGGTCTCTAACAAACTAACAATCACATCTACCAAACCAAACAATCACACACACCCATAAGGACCATTCTCTTGTCCTATGGGATGTTTCCACCCAAATCTAACTCTTAGACTACATCTTTTCTCCAAGCATACCAAAATCTATAGAGAAACTCTCTATTTATACTAATATAAACTTAGCCTCCAAGTAATCCCTTTCCTACTAGGATTCTTGTTTACTAAGTCTTTTTGTCTACCAAGCAATAGGCCTAAAAAATCCCAATCCAAATCTATTTGGGATTTGAGTCAAAAATCCTAACATATATACTACATATTATTTGAATAAACATGTGGAATTACTAAAAGATCCCCACCCCAGATTAATGAGGAGCGAGAGAACTAATTATTTTCATCTTTTCCCACTTGGTAGATTACTTAAATGTCCTAAGTTTTGAGGGGACAAAAAAACTAGACTTTTTGGTCATTTCTCAATTGACTTTAATAGAGTAGTGGAATTACTAAAAGATCCCTACCAAGGCTTGCTTGATCATTTCTCAATTGATTTTAATAGAGTAGTGGAATTACTAAAAGATCTCTACCAAGACTTGCTTTTGGAGTTAGATAAATTTTTTTTTTGTCTTTTCCTACTTGGCATATTACTTAAATATATCATAACTTTTGATTATTGAGGGGATTAAATAAGTAATTTTGTTGGTCATTTCTTAATGGACTTGAATAGAGTAGTGGAATTAATAAAAGATCCCCATCAAGGATTGATGATGAACTAGAGAACTAATCTTTTTTGTCTTTATTGCAGATTACTTAAATGTCCTAACTTTTTATTCTTGAGGGGATTAAATAACTAAACTTTTTGGTCATTTCTCAATTGAAAAATGACTCAAAAAGTCGCATGTCATATTCTTTTATTTCCTTCTTTCCCCTTACCTTTTGGTAATTAGAAGATTTCTTGAATTAGATTTAGTTAATTGCACCCTCCCATTTGTTAATTCCACAATTGCTGTATTTATTGACTTTGTTTTTTTTTCGACAATTATTTTTTGAAAAATCTGTACCTTAAAAAAGGAAATAAAACAATCCCAATGTACAGGTCAAAGCATTATCTCCATTTTAAATTTACAGCGAAAATCTTTTAATATATGCATGGTGATAAATAACGATTCTAAAAAAAAACACTCGTAACGGCAACACTGGCCGATCAACTTGTATTTATTATTTACTAGTACTTTGACTTAAAATAGCTATTTATCCATCTTTTAAAGTCTTCAATAACAAATATATTTGCCTTTAATTATCATCTTAAAGACAAATGTTTATGCCTCCTAATATTACTTTTGAGGCAAATATATATATTCGTCAATAATTTTAAACAATAACCATTTTTTTTTTGTTAAAACAACCAATTTCAATACTACCAAATGTATGACTTTAGCACGCGCGTGACACTCAACGATATCTCCTCCTATGGTAGTTGAGAGAAATTAAAGATGAAAGATGTTGATAAATGTATAAAGTGTTTATATATGATACACCGGCGGTGGAGTTTAGTAGACTGCACAAGCGGATCTTGAAGGGTGACATGTGTCCCCTAGGGACTAGATTAAAATATTTAAAATTTAATTAATTCAGAAAATGGACATGTATCAACTCCACAACCCGCTTGTGAAATTCAGAATTTACACCGCCGGTTCTTAGTGTCAATATTCTTTAGAAGCACTAAATATAAATTAGTAAATTGTGTCACTATACCCTTTTGAAAGTTATTCGGATAACCAAAATTTTTATAGCGGGATTTTTAGTTCAAGATTCGGTGATTATAGATAAATCTCTCATAGAAGGCCAAAAAATCATCCAATAAGAATATAAGATTAAGAATGTTGTTATTCTACTCGTATATACTACTCATTCCATTCCAAATTATTTCCTCCTTCCATTCCAAGTTATCTGTTTTTTAGCCAAATTATTTTTCCATAATATCTATCACTTTAGGATTCCAAGACACTATTAGGGTGCGTTTGGTTATGATTATTTTTAAGATGACCAGTAATCAAAGATCACCACTAGAGTGGTAATCAGGGGGTAATCCAGATTATCACAGCAAAAAAAAATGCAACCAAATGGGGTCATCTGAGATGCCCACCCAAGATCACTATACGTAATCAAAGATCACCCCCAAAGCCTGACTAACATCTTGTGGCCTCAAGGAAACCCAAGTTTCATGTCAATATATCTTACTATCATACTATCTTATCCTACTATCTTATTTTACTATTACTATTACTATTACTACTATATAAAATCACGAACTCAAAAGTTTTAATTGGAGATTTCATAAATATCCTTAGTATTATAGTATAATAATTTTTTTAATAAATATTCCTTTTAGTCATTTAACTTTTTTTAGATGATTAATTCAACTTTTTTATTAATTATAGAAAGATATTGTAAATCCAATATTATAAAATTTAAATTATGAAAAGATATTAATAATTCACTATAATTGTAATCAAAATTTTTTCAAATTTTTTTAAAATTTTGTTTGAAATTAATTTTAAGTTACATTACTTTTAGAAATATAAATTCAGTGACCTTTGATCAACGATGAATGTACCAATTTTGTTAAACATTTTATAATTTTGATTACCACCCTTTGTACAATTAATAACCTCCATCCCAATGAAATTTTTGTTAACCACCCTTTTGTACTTTTATAACCATCTTTTGTAATCTTGATAATCAAATAACATCAAATTTTGATAATCTCCCTTTATAATGTTGATAACTGCCCTTTGAAAATTTGATAACCACCTATATTTTAATTTTGAAAACCTCAATTGGAATTTTGACAACTGCCCTATATAATTATGATAGCCATTCTTTGAAATTTTAATAACTTCGATTGAAATTTTGACAACTATCCTATGCAATTTTGATAACCACTATTTGTAATTTTGATAACCTCGATTGAATTTTTGATAACCACCACATGTAATTTTGATAACGACCCCTTATAATTTTGATAACCTCATATGAAATTTTTTTGGTAACCATCTTTTGTAATTTTGATAACCTCCATTAAAATTTTCAAATTTTGGTAACCATCTTTTGTAATTTGATAACCTCCATAACATTTTTTAAAGATATCTCTTACGAGGCTTTGACAACAATCTTTTGTAATTTTGATAACTATCCTTTGTAATTTTTATAAACACTTTATGAAAAATTGGTAACAACCATTTTTAATTTTGCTAGCAGCTCTTATAATTTTGATATAACCGCACTATGAGATTTTGAAAATCATTTTAATATCATTTTGAAATTTTTCCAAGCTCAATGACTTGCCCATATATTTTCGTACATGATCTTTCATTGGCTAGTGGGCTATAATTTATCAGCTTTCTTCTTCTTCTTTTTTTTTGGACGAGATGATTCATCAGCTTTCTTATTTTGTAATTTACATTACCAAGTTATTGGAAAAATTATATAGATTATCAAAAAAGATTAAATATACCAGCAAATTTAGTAACTATTTAAAATAAGTAATTTCGGCAACCTTTTCATATATAATGTAGGTAACTTACAATATCTTCTTACCTAAAGAAAGTATATAGGTTATAAAAAAAAATCTATATTTATAGCAACAAATTTAATAACATGTAATTTTAAGTAATTTTGGTAACCATTTATTCAATAATAGATGTTATCAAATTTATGAAGGACATCACAATTGCTATGCATTTATCAACAATTTCAAAAAATCATTTTCATAAGTAATTTTTAAACAACTTCACTAATGAATGATTATTAATAAAAAATAATAAATGAATAACTCCGCATGGAAGCTACGTACAACTATGTTTTGATTGTATGCCAAGGTAAATATTCATATGGAATTATGATTTTTTTTGTTTAATAAAAGGATATATAAATAAATGCAGTAGCAGGTTCGTGGTGTCAATATTCTTCACAAGATAATATAAGAAAGTTGTCATTCTACTCATATTATAAGAAACAATAAAGGGAGGATATGAAAATACCAAAAAACCAATCAAACCAACTCTTCTCATGACTTGAAGAATAAATGAGGAGGGGTATTTTGGTACTTTCATGTTCGGTTTTTTCGTTATTTGGGTTGATGATTGAGGGTATTTTGGGAACTTTGTGAAAAAGTTACTATTTGTGGGCCCATTCTCCATAAACTAATTTTTTTTGTTGGATTATTTATCTAATGATCCTCATACTTTTATGTTTTATACTATTTAGTCCTTTACAATTATAGGTTGGACGATTTAACGTGTTGCCTTTTTTTTTTTTTCTATTTGTCCGATTAAGCTGATTCAAGTGTCTATTAAAAGGTAATTTCATGATCAACAATTTTCATTAAGAACTCAAAAGTCAATTTTAATGTTTTGATTCTAAATAATGCTTACGAAATTTTGTGGTTTTGATTGCCGGTTAATTTAATATCGTATAATTTTTTGTCTACATGTCCGATTGAAGTTATTGAAGTGTCGGTTAAAAGGTTATTGCATGATTTACGATTTTCATGAAGGACCCGAAAGCTAAATTTGATTTACGAGTTTCGTGAAGGGTTCAAAAAGGAATTTTTGTGTTTCAAGATCTCCACTATAACAAACATTTTCTTATTTGGATTATTTATCAAATGACCCTCATACTTTTCTACTTTAAATTGCTTAGTCATTTACAAATTATATCTTAATATAACGTTTAAGTTTTATTTTTTAATTTTTTGTTCTATTTGTCTGATTAAGTTGATTCATGTGTCTATTAAAAGGTAATTTCATGATATACAACTTTCATGAAGGAGTCAAAAGCAAATTTTTATGTTTCAATTCAAAAAAATCTTCCTAAATTTGTTCGTTTCGGTTGTTGGTCTATTTAATACCATATAATTTTCGATCCACATGTCCAATTAAAGTTATTCAAGTGTCGGTTAAAAGGTTACTGTATAATCTACGACTTTCATAAAGAACCCGAAAGTTAATTTGATCTACGAGTTTCATGAAGGGTTCAAAAGGGAATTTTTATGTTTCAAGATCTCTATTAACAAATATTTTCTTATTTGAATTAGTTATCAAATCACCCTCATACTTTTCTATTCTATGCTACTTAGTCCTTGCCAAATTCTATCGTACTCGATTTAACACTTCATTATTTTATTTTCTTTATTCTATTTGTCCAATTAAGGTAATTCAGGTGTCTATTAAAACATAATTTCATGATCAACAACTTTCATGAAAGACTCAAAAACTAATTTTTATATATTAATTCTAAAAAATGCTTTTAAAATTTTGTGATTTCGATTAATAATCTATTTAATATCATATTATTTTTGATTCAAATGTCCGATTAACAAAGATTCTCAAAGATCACTTCATAAAATTTTCGACACCATAGTGAAGCGCGGGCCAAAAAACTAGTATATATACTAATACTAAATGGCTTAATAAATGGTAAACTCATTCTTGGGCATAGAGATCATGTGAACTTGTCCTCTTTAATCAAGAGCCATTTTCATTAGCAAGAAGAAAAAACATACTAATCCAAATCCCATGACATATATCTTTATACTCTGACTTGTTATTTTTTAAACAAAGATTAAGACAAAATATGATGGATACTTTCACCTAAAAAAGTGAAAGGGCCATGAATCCTCCTTTTTAATCGAATTATTGCCTCATCTGTTAATAAATTCCATATGCCATACCCGCAGCGAAGCAGGTTTATGTCCTTTATGAGCTTTAAATTCACATACAATTTGGCACATGTGAAACTCAATGAATATGGCCTGGTAGTTGAGACAAATTAAAGAAAAATTTATGATTTTTCTCGTTATTTTTGTTTAATAAGTTAATTCTTGGGAAGTTATCTTTCTTTCATCTTTATTTTTCCAAAATTGGGGGGAAAAAGTCAATGGTATGGCCTGGTAGTTGAGACAAATTAAAGATGAAAGATGTAGCTAAATAATTGATCAAATGAGGACAAAATTCAATCATATAAACCAACAGCCAGAAGTTGGAAAAATAACGAGATGTGGTTAGCAAAAGCAAGATGAATAACTAATTTTTAATTTTTGGGAAGTTAAAATTTGTCCTGGAGAAATCATGTCAGACGTTAGAATCATCTCCAACAGCATAGTCCAGGCAGCAAATCAACATGAATCTAGTAGGATTGACTTAACTCCGTGGGATCTTACGCTTCTTCAAATCGATCAAATCCAAGCCGGACTTGTTTTCCCAAAACCCACACCTCAGCAAGAGAAAGAAACCCTGATCCACAACTTGAAGTCTTCTCTATCCAAAGCTCTTGACTACTTTCCACCACTGGCAGGCCGCCTAGCAATAGTCGACCATGAAGATAATACCATTTCATATTTTATCGACTGCAACAACGCCGGTGCTTTGTTTATCCATGCTGCAGCCGATGCAATATCCATTTCTGACATCATTCAACCTGTTTATGTTCCTAAAATTGTTCACTCATTTTTCCCTCTAAATGGCCTTAGGAACTACCATGGTGGTGCCAACCCATTACTTGGGGTACAGGTAACAACTCTTTCAGATGGTATATTTATTGGTTGTACCATGAATCATACTGTGGCTGATGGATCATCCTTCTGGCATTTCATTAATTTCTGGTCTGAAATATCTAGGTCTAGGGGTTCAAATTCAATTCCCTTGTCTAAGCTCCCTGTTTTCCAACGTTGGCTTCCTAATGGCATTGATTTCCCTATTCGTATACCCAAATCTCATCTCAAGCAAGTTAATGCACAGGATCAGTTAATTATACCTCTAGAAGAAAAAATTAGAATTTTCCATTTCACAAGGGAAACCATTGCAAAGTTAAAAGCAAAAGCTAATGCAGAGCTTGGAAATGGTACTAACAATATCTCCACTCTTCAAGCTTTGTTATCTCATATTTGGCGATCTATTATCCGTAACACAAAAATTAATTATTATCATTATGAAGTGACCCAATTCGTGATACCCACTGGCGCTAGATATAGATTGCAGGAGCTGCCTGAAAGTTATTTTGGGAACGCAACACAGGCCGCTGTTGTAACTATGAAGGTGAAGGAGCTGCTTGAAGAAGGAATTGGTAGGGTGGCGTGGGAAATGAACAAGAAGATTGCTGCAATGACTGAACAAAGTTTGAAGACTTTCCTAGTGTCTTGGTCAGCAAAACCTGGGATGGCCTTTATGGATTCCAGCGTGGCAAGAAAATGCAAAATGTTGGTGTTAGGCAGTTCTCCTCGGTTCAACGTATATGGTAATGATTTTGGATGGGGAAAACCAATCGCATTAAGATTTGGGCCAGCAAATAAGCATGATTTCAGGATTGCAATCTTTTGTGGAGCAGAAGAAGGAAGCATTGACATTGAAGCATGCCTTTCTCTAGAGACATTGGAGGCTATGGAGAATGATGAAGAGTTCATGGATACTGTCGCTTTTTAATGAAAACCAAATTCTACAACCTGAAAGCTAGGATCCCATCGCTTGGCTTTGGTTTTTCTGCTGTTACCTTTTGTGATGATTTCGTTTTGTTTCTTGTTCTGCTGCTCTTGTTGCACTCTCATGTAGTTTACTTGTGTGATGTTTTCTTAATCATTGAATAAGTACTATTTATAATAACACATTTCACTAATTATATATATATGTTTGTCTGCCACTATTGAGTTTCTTATTCAAAACAAAGTTGAAGCTGTTGCCAACACTTCGTGTCCCGAAGACACAACTCTTTTTTTTTTTTGGCCAGAATTCACTTAATTAAGAACTTATTATAACTTCACTTGTGGCTGCAAAACAGTGCAATCTTTTGCAGAGCAAGTATCTAAATCAGATCAAATGATTAGGAGGATGATTTAGAGAGTTGTGGGCTTGATAATCACATTGATAAACACATGGAATCTACCAACCACGTTCTCTAGGGCTGTTAAACATAAGGTACCAAAATCCACCAAGATAAAACTCGGGGTACGTTTTACGATTCCAACATTTTTTGGCAATATTAATTGTACCATAACGAATCGATGCATTAGAAGCTCAAACCAACAATGAAAAATGGATCAATGTTCAACCATCACCAGATTCTTGTACCGTCCTTGTGGGCTTTGTCGGTGAGTTTGTTACTATACATTTATATTTAGGAAACCGGCCCGGTAATCTCGATCGAGCCATATGGACATAATAAAATTTTCAGTCTAATATAAGTGTGTTAAGCCCAACGTTTTAAGATGTAAATCCAGCCCATCCCATAGTAGATGCATAAATCATAAATGTTCTACATTGGTGATCACATGTAATTCTCATATGAGATTTGACATGATTTAACTCAAAACCCTAAACCATAAATTTTTGATATGTTCTAACTCGGACAATTTCGTTTGACTATATATATTTGAGACTTGTTCTCTAAGAAATAGCCAAAAAAAAGAAATGTTCTGTAAAAAAAAAAGTTCTGATCGTCGGCCAGAACGCTATAATTGTTAATTAATAAATTAAGGAAAGCTTTTCTAATTAATTACTATGTACTATATGTATATCGATAATTTAATTAGCAGCCAAAGGTAGTAGCTAATTAAGATTTGGTGTTAAAATTAGTTCACCAGTATAATGGACTTTTCCATTTAAAGATTCCCATAGGAAATTAGTTTTAAATGAATGCAAAAGACAATATTGAACAAAAAGTATGAAAAAATAATTAATCTTTATTAAAATTATACTACAAGAAAAAATAGTATAGTCATCAAAATATAGCCACGGACAAAATTGCCGTGACAATAAGTTAGTGAGAAACAAGTATATCCATCGACAAAAAATTATTAGTGCAAAAAATGTCGTACATTTTTTTTAAATGTGAGCTCAAAGCAATGAACATTAAGAAGAGAGAGGTAACCTTTTTTTCTTTGACGGAATTTTTAACCCAATATATATATTAGTATGAGTATATGATCGCTTCAAACTTCAAAGTTCAAAATATTAAAATAAAGAAAAAAAATCACGTTTTTGACTATATTTGGGGATTGTTTATGGCAATTAACATAAAATAATTATGGGTAATTATTTGATATACTTGTAACACATAAAATTTCTAAGTCTAAAAATAAGACAAGAAAGATTGGAGCCAAATAATAATTTTATTGATCGATGAATGTAAGTACAATCTTTGGAAATTCTAATAATAAGAAATTGTCCTCTGATTCTTCTTCTTCGCAAAATTTGCTTCAAGAGAAATTTCTAAGTCTAAAAATAAGACAAGAAAGATTGGAGTCAAATAATAATTTTATTGATTGATGAATGCAGGTACAATCTTTGGAAATTCTAATAATAAGAAATTGTCCTCTGATTCTTCTTCTTCGCAAAATTCTGCTTCAAGATTTGTTTCAAGAGTCAAATGACTTGATCTTGAACTTGATGATAATTTGAGAGTTTCATTTGATTTGATTTAAGGGTCAAATGACTTGATCTTGAATTGATGAGGGAATTTGATTTGATTTGAGGGTCTTTGATGACTTGGTCTGATAACTTGACTCAAGGGTCGAATAACTTGATCTTGAACGAACACAAATAATCTTCTTCAAATATGTTGATGAAGATCAAAATAATAATTTCTTGAAAGCGAGTTTCTGTAAACCTTTGATAATCTTCCTTGGATCTTTTTTGAAAGAAAAATCCTCCACATACGTGGATCTTCTTTCAATAATTCCTCAATAACTGGGTTTTCAGTAATTCTCCAATAATTGAATCTTCTTTGAAAGAAGAATTTTCCACATATATGGATCTTCTTTCAATAATCCTCCTTGGATCTTCTGGAGACTTTGCTCTTCAGCTCTGCTTTCTGAATTGTGTGTGTTGAAAATGACTTGGGAGCTTGGTATTTATAGTGGAGGATGAAGAGTTTCAAGATAACTTAATTTCTCCTTGTTAGTTATCTCTAAATAATTAATTTTAATTAGAGATAAAATAAGATGACACAACAGTAAATTCTGATTGGTTAATACTTGAAACCTTCAGATTTGATTGATCAGATGATGCAATTTATTTACCAATTGTCTCAATTTAATTAGAGATAAAAGGTGATGACTCACAACTTAATTTTGATTGGTCAGACCATTAAATATTGAAATTTAATTGGTTAGACCATGTGTCATATTTATCTACCATTTTTTCTTAGAAAATATCCAATAAATTTAAGGATAAATTCTCAAAATAAAGTTTTAGAAAATTTCTGATTGGCCGAAATTTCTTACTCTACAAGTAAAATTTGGATTCCACAAGCAGGATGAGGAGTTGACATGTGTCTATTCTGATTTAATTAAATTTTAAATATATCAATTTAGTCCCTAGAGAACACATATCATTATTCTAGATCCGCATATGCAGTAAAATGCACTAACGATGTATAGAATAGTTTTCCAATAATTATAGCGTTTGTTTTTTAAGAGATAGCGTTTGTTAGTAGACAATATTAAGAAGAACATGAAATTTTTAATCTTAAATTAGTAGGAAAAGCGACAATAAGATGGTGACTCTACAAAGTTAATGCAGTCTGAACTTTGCTACAATCAGCTGGTGACAAGATAGAAAACAGATTATTTATGGTTTAGATTATGTTGCTGCCGGCCTCATCGTCAACATAATAAATCACTAATAAAATCTTGATTTGAAAATCGTGCATTTTCTTTTAGAAAATTTATCTTGAAAATCTAAAATTGTTTATTCTTAAATATATTAATTAGTGAAGACTGAGGACTGAAGACTGAAGACTGAAGACTGAAATTAAAATCTGTTTGTCCATAAAACAAGAACATCTACTATAATGTTCATGTCGATCAAATGAGGAGAAATGATTAGATGAATTAGTTTCAACACATCATTTATGGTTTCAATCAATAAAATTGTGATAAGTCAAAATTATTTTTAAAATTTAGACACAAATTTAATATCAGATTTAACTTCAAGTTCTATCAAATGAGATTTACAGAATAAATCCATAAATTTAAGCATTAATTTGGTATGACTCTAATAATTGTAAAGAAAAAAAAAAGAATTGTCATAGTTTTTTTGGTTGGGAGTTGGGACCATGAATCACGTGATTTTAAGTAATAATTTCTCTCACAATGAGAGTTGGTGGGGCATGATATGATACATAATTCGATCAGTTAAATAGACGTTAGCATTACTTTAATTTTATTTTTTTTCACTTTCACTTTCACATAGCTTTGCTTTAAATTGCTTGCAAGTACCATCATGTCATGTTAAGAGTTTTTATGGTTTCGGTTTGCAGTGTGTCCTTGATTTTTGGTAAAAAAGAAGTGATTTCGATGGTAGATCCTGAATGTCGTGTCTACAAGGTTATTCAATGCATAACATATTATGTTAAACCGTTTCAATTTTTAACATTTTATGAGAATTCAAATCAAATTAAAAAATCGGTTTAAATAAAATAATTACTACAAACTAATTAGAAAAATAAACAAATATACTGAACTCACGTCTCCTATAACTTTAACAATTGAATTTGACAATTGAATTCACAATTGAATTTGACTCCTCTCTTGTCTACCAAATGGACTGGAAATGCCAATCCATACTACGATCATGCCATCTGTCTATTTTTATATCTAACCGTTATACGTACTCATTATGACAATTAAAGTGCATCACACACAAAATCTGCTCTATGCATCGTCTTCCTCTCTAACCGTATCATCTTCATTTTTCCTTTCACACAGTAAATCTAAACAGCCATATCTGCCTACCAAAGAAGCAACCATATCTGAAATCTTCATTCTGTGCAAGAAAAATCTGTATTTACTCTTCGATTTTTTATGTTGACAATTGTTGGGTTTTTTCTCCTCATATAATAATATTTTAAAAAGTGTCATCTTTGAATTTATCATCTTGGTTTTTGCTATTTATTTTAGATCTTCATCTTTGTCTTTTGCTTTCTAATGCTAACTAAAAAACATCATCAATTGATTTGGTGGGTTCTTGAATTTCTTTCTTGATAATTTAGTTGAAGGGTTAAAGGTTTTAAATTAATAGAAAAAAAATTGGCAACAAGTGGGCTTGTGATTGGTTATATGAATTTCAATGGGTAATTTCGGATCGTAAGGGTAATTCTCTATTGACTATTATTCTTAAAATTGCCTAGAATGCTTATTGTTACTTTATCCGGAGAAAGAGGAATTTTAGACTCTTTTCGTAGAAGACTCATCAGACAAATGAAGTCATTTTTGCTGAAGCTGTACGATGTAGATTGTATGGTTTGGAGCATATTAAGAAAGACTACATCAATAGTCTTCTTTGTACTAGATGGGATCTTTATATATATACTCAAACTTCTATGACGTATTTTATTATTGTTTGATTGTTGCTACTATGTAGCATCTATCTCTTGTACTGAGTTGCAATTTTGCTGTTTCGGATAAATAAAATTATTTACTTATCCAAAAAAAATTGGCAGCAAGTGTGTGATTAAGATTCATCTTGGGTCGGTTTATGTATAAAACAATAGAAATGACAAAAAGTATACAAACGTAGCGAGAATCAAATGTCCCAAAACTGGTGAGATTCTCGAATCGTCTCCATAAATCGACAAATTCTTTACCTATTAGTTTCGAAGCAGTTTCCACTAGGAAGGAGAGATATAAGTTGTTCAAAGCATTTAGATCTCCTGCGCTACAATTTTGTATTTAATTAATTTTATTTTTATGCATTGGATTTATAAAAGTACAAGTAGTAGATCATAGTATGGACTCACCTCTCCAGTCCATTTAATACACTGGAGAAGAGTCAAATCCTTCACGGTCCAAGTACAATACACTTTTCAATTAAACTAATCACTCATGTGCTAAATAAATACTGTTTTGATTCAAGATAATGTATCAGAAATTTTTTTTTGTTATAAGTTGAATCTTAACTGATGTAAAGTTGAATTGCATCGAATCTAAAAAAAGAAACTTTTTATCCATTTATAAAACTCGAATCTAAGATATTGTATAAGAAACATTAAATTTTTTCTATTAAACTCAATAGGCGTTGCTTGTAGGCTTTAGAATACTGCTTCCTTTTTTTTTGTTAAAATAGAATACTAGTTTCTTTTTTTTTTTTTGATAGAATACTATTTTTTTTTAAGAAATAAACTTTTTGATTAATGAGATGGGGATTACAAACGCACTGGAAGACCCGTACACCGCTACAAGATTAACTAGTTTACCGAAACGCTAATCTATGAACCAACAAATCGTTTCCCAACAATTACAATTGAATCTCATAACACATGCTCTTGAACCAAGAAACTAGAAAGTATAACTACCTATAAACCAAATAAACAAACAAATTGCAAATTAAACTCGTGAGAGTTGAATCAAAAACCTCATAGTCCAGGTATGCTAGAACTAAGAGTCCAGTGCTCCACTAGCAGGCCAAATGTCCGATGACAAAATACTACTTTCTTTGATATATATATAAATAATATAAATAATATAATATATAATCCAATTTAAATGATACGGTCAAAGATGGTTTGCATATCTGAGTTTCTAATTTTTCAAATATTGAATCAGTCAATCTTGCCATATATAATATACATTCAAATTGACTTTAGTAATAAACTGGTCAATATATTAGACAATTCCAGCAGCCATCTTAATAGTTTTTTTTTTTTTTTTAAGATTATTGAAAGCCAAATGATTTTATTATTCAACAATGGATCCTTCCTTGCAATATTGTTTCTTAAGAAAAATCAATGTATATAGGATCTGAGACTTTTCATCATTATTCCTTTTTTCAAGATTTTTAAACCATTTCTAAAAGTAAAACCAGTACTTTCTCTAACTATTACTCTTTCCATTTCAAAATTAAGTGTCTCGTCATTTAGAAAATCAACACAACATTCAATTTTGTTTCTCATTTATACCCTTTAAGATTTCAAAGCATATTTATAGGGAAGTTGTAAAATGTAATTAATGGAGAGGAAATTTTTAGAAGGGCATTAAGGTCATTTTAAGGTTTTTTTTACCATAAATTTAAGAAGAATCAATGGGACAAATATCTACCTAAATCATAAACTCATTATATTCGAGTTGTTGGTTCAATTAGCAGGTGCACAGTGTTTGGACCCTAATCCTAGGTTCAAGTTTCTCATGAAATGTAAGTTTATTTTATTTGTTTGTTTTTTTGAAATATTATTTTTTTTTGTTTGTTTGTTTATTTGGTAGTTTTATAAGAATGAAGTTTATTTAATATAATTTCTTTTAGTTGGATTCTCATCCAATATGTTTAGAATTTACAAAAATTTATTTTAATTTTAATGAGATTTTACTTACTAGATCTCAGTAATTTCATATAGAAATTTATTCTAATTGTAAATTTGTAATGAGATTTCACTTACTAGATATCTCACTAGCTAATTTTTTTAGAAATTTAGTCTAATTGTAATGGATTTCATCTACTAGATCTCGCTAACTTGCCAAGTCTTGATTCAACGACTAATTCATCTTATTATAATCTATCCAATTCTAAAATATATATATATATATATATAAATTATTACTATATAATACATTGTTAGTGTAAATTTTAGACCCTACAAGCGGGTTAAGAAGTTGATACAAATATATTTCATTAATTAATTTTGTTTTTAAAATTCAAAATAATTCCCTAAAAGACACATACCAACCCTTAAAATTCTTATAGGTGGTTTGTTAAACTCGACTGACAATGTATTAGAGTTTTATTTTCTTTAAACAAATATTATCAAGTTTGAATTGAACGGCTAAACAAAATATATTAAAAAATAAACAGCAGCTAAAAAAAAATGCTTCCCATGTTGAAAAAATGATCTTTTACACACAAACTCTCTCCATCTGACTAACTAGATATCATACCAATTAGTCTCACTTCATGTGGTCTTCGTATATATAATTAGCAATGAATTCGTTCATTTATGCAATTGAAATTGTTAGGTAATTAAGTTAAGCACACAAAGATCAAAATTTTGCAACTATTTTCTTCAATTATACAAACAGTGAAAACAGAGATGAGCTCCGAAACCCCGGTGACGCTTCCGGTCATAGATTTCCCAAACCAAGAGCTGAAGCCAGGGACCCCTGAATGGGATGTGGTGAAAGTCCAAGTCCGGCAAGTGCTACAGGAGCATGGCTGTTTTGAGGCTTCGTTCAACAGAATCCTTGAGGTTCGGAAGTCATTATCTGGTGCCCTGGAAGAGTTTTTTGACCTCCCTTTGGAAACCAAAAAACTATGTAATTCCAAGGGCCACTTCCGTGGCTACAATGGATCCGAGGCACCATTGCATGAAAACGTGTTGATTGACGCAGGGAATATAGCTCAAAACGTCCATCAAATGACTAACATTCTGTGGCCCCAAGAAAACCCAGTTTTCAGGTCAGAATACATATATAACACCACACCTTTAATTTTTGCATTCTTTCATTAATTAATTGGGTGTTTCTAGGAATTTCCCAACTGGGTTTGTCTCCAAGTATATATATATATTCTCTAATTAGTTAACAGGAGCCCTACTTAATTTTGGCAGCAAAACTCTGTTATCTTTTACGGAGATTGCCTCGGGATTAGAGAAGATAATCAAGAGAATGATTTTGGAGAGTTTTGGTGTTGAGAAATACACGGATGAACTGATAGATTCCACGAATTATGTTCTGAGGCTGATGAAAAATGAAGGGCGGCCCGAAACCAACAAACCAACGCATGGTGCTCACTATGATGGAGGTTGGATTACGGTGTTGTGTCAAAACGAGGTTAATGGATTGGAGATTCAGAACAAAGATGGCGAATGGGTCAAAGTAAAACTCTCGTCACCACACTCTTTCATTATCATGGTTGGAGAGTCTCTCTGCGTAAGTGATTTGTTAATTCTTGTAATTTCTAATTTACCTTTTTTTCTATTCCCTACCTGGTATCTAGAGTTTTGCATGTGCTGACTAATCCGGATCTGACTAGTGAATTTACTGATGAAATTAAAGATAATATTAATGGATTGAGGTAATATATATTGTTGCAGGCATGGTTAAATGGTGGATTGGCTTCTCCATTTCATCGTGTGAGGATGACAGTGAATTATAAGAAAAGGTACTCAACCGGATTGTTTGCATCCCCAAAAGGAGGCTACAAAGTAAAGGTTCCGGTAGAGCTAGTGAATGAAGAAAATCCCTTGCATTTCAAACCCTTTGACTTCGAGGAATTCTTGGGATTTTACAAATCCCAGCTTGCTCGAGGAGCTACTGATCCTGAACGTACTCTTAAGGGTTATTGTGGTGTCTAATTAGATTTGAAGATTCTTGACCAAGTTTGGTTTTTATTTTGCATAAAATAAAGTTCATTTACAATAAGTGATGCTTTCGTAATCAATGAATAAGTGTATTAATATCTATATATATACACACAATATGTTATATCCATGACGTGATCAGTTTGATATCATCGATACAATTTTAGAACATCAAGCCACTTTTTTTGTCCCAATTATTCCCACTTTTTTTGTTTACTTTTCTTTTAAGTTTAACTTTATGTAATAATTACATCAATATTTATATAGGGCACACAAGTTTAAGGGATTATATTAATTCAATGATAATATTGATAAATTGTTTGACTCTTTTGTAACTTTGAACACCTATTTCATCTCGAATGTCTTGGTGAACAAAGTTAATCTAAGTATTTGAATGTTAATAAAAAGATTGAGATTATAAGTAAAATGCATCCTTTTAATTACAATAAAAATTTATATTATTCTAATTCCTTTATTCAATATTTTTTTATTTTCTTATTATTTAAAGTTGTTTAAAAATATATTTTGTTCACACACATTAAGTCACGTGCAACGCATGTGAAGGTGTAAACTAGTATCACTAAAACAAAATTTTATGTGCATGCACAATTTGCTTACTTCAAAAAGATAGTGTATTTCAATGCATTTTTTAATGAAAATAGTCAAAGAGGAGAAATTTCTCAAATATCAAGTATATATTTTTAGTCAAATTTATCCGTACTCATGGTTGTTGAGCAGGACACAATTGCTTAGCGCTCCACAAGCGCTGCCGACCACCACAGGCTATCACGAAAGCCCAAAAACCACCAGGCCACTCGGCCCAATCACCTTCAAGGCCCAAGGCCAGCCAGCTGGCACCTCGCACGTGACCTCGAACGTACGACCTGTGCAAAGAGGTCCTATAAATACCCATAACTCTAAAGGCTTAGGTATGTTACACTCTTCAACCACTTACACTCACTTAAACCCTAGATCTGAATCTCTGACTTAGGCATCGAAGTGCAAAAGAGGGACTTAGCCCGTCACTCTTGACGCTCTCCTTGCTGATTTCAGGTCTCCGCCCTAGCTCTTTCCACCGTCTTCCGACAGTCAACTTGGTGCCCGTAAACAATGGTATAATACGAATTTATAATTTAATCATAATGTGTCAAAAACTCCATTCAATCTTATAAGACTAGTATATGGTTATCAAAACGGAAATTTGAGCTCGATATGGGATCTACTATACAATATAATATATTAAAGAATTATTCTTTACAAGAAAAAACCATCTTTTTTTTTTCAAAATTCAATTGTGACCTGAATTAATATTCAGTCTTCTACGCACACTATATATTTGAATGAAGTCCAATTGCTTGTCTTCAAAGTTTTTGAAGAGATACATATATATCTTTGGTTTAAATCTTTAATGAATATATATAATCAAAGAATATATAAAAATATTAAAATAATATATATATATAGAATCCCTATTGCTATTTTTTTTCTTTTTAACAGGTGCTATAAAGATTTTGGTCTATCAAAATGGAAATCATATAGTATAATTTTCTTAATAAAATTATAACGAAGAAAAAGACACTTCTAAGCAGATAAAAAAATGAGGGTTCTTTTATGGAGGCGCTGGACTAAATAGTAATGAATTCCACAGCAAACGAAACGAACAGTAGCGGTGTTCTTTTGGCAGGGATCGAGTTCCTCTCCAGTCCTCAAAATAGACTGGAGAGGCCAGTCTATCTCAAGATGTTGACACCTGGCTATTTATACAATCAATGGATAATATTAATTTAGCATACCAAAATAGAGAGTAGCCTATCAAAACACAAGTCTGGGTAGTTTTGTTTTGGGATCGGGCGGTTACGGTGAAGCACGACTCTTTTCAATCTGTTTATGTTCTTCTCTTCATTTTTACAGTAGTTTTTTTTTCTTTCCCTATTCTTGTTGCAAATCAGACTTGTTAAGTTTCAGAATTTCAAACTTTCATTTGGGTAAATTTGCTTAATTCCCCGTAACTTTATAGAGTTAGAGGGAAAAAAGAGAGAGAGAGAGAGAGAGAAAGAAATTGGCCAATAAATAACTCTTTTGTAATAAAACAAATTAGAAGAAATAGAAAAATTTCCTTCTAAAGGATCATCTTTTTCATTGTTTTAATAGATTCTTATAGAATCTAGATGTGTGTGTTTCAAAAGAATGGAACAGATTGTTTTAAGGAAGAGCCACAGACTTGGTAAGAGTCTGAGAATTTTGCATCTTGTGATTGTGGGAGGGGGGGTAAGTGATGATGTGTAAGTTTGTGGGAGTGGGCGGCGATGACGGCAGTGATGGGTAGCGCGGCGTTGAAGTTGTATTTGAGTTTGAAAAAAAAAAAGACAAAGCAAATCACCTGTGTTTCACAATTTTTCTTTTGGAATAGTTTGTTGTCTTAATCACCATCAATTTTCAATAAAGACACATGGCAACATCTTGAGATAGACTGGCCTCTCCAGTCCATTTTGAGGACTGGAGAGGAGCTTGATCCACTTTAAAATGACTAAACCCAATTAAGTTTTGACACAATAAGTCAAGGCTTTAAAGAAAATATTTTTCAAGTTATTATTCAAGGGGTTGCAACAAAATTCCCTATTATTCTCAATGTCAATTTCAATTCAAAATTCCCATATCTTGTTTGGTCTTTTCTTTCTAGTTCACCATTGCAACAAAATTTAGCCCATCAAAATAAGGCCTCCAAATTTCACATGATAATATTGAATTATAGATACGTTAAAGGGCAAGTCAAAAGATACAAAGACTCTCGTACTGAACCAAATCATTACCAATTAAAACTTGGAAAACAAGAAATCAGTAGCAAATTCACCTAGGTTTCAAGAAGGGAGGCATGATCCAACACTCTAGGATTTTGATTTGGGGGAGTCGTGTTAAGTTTTAGGAGAAAGGTAGTTCTTTCTTTTTTGGGCAATAAGAAAAGAGGTAGTTCCGTTCATAGTTTTAATATGAGGAGAGGCGTAGATTTGGATTTGTTAGTTCCAAGTTTCAAATAAAATTTGAAATTTTTATATTTTGTGCTTTGTTAAATTTGGGCTGAATTTTACAAATCCAAATCCAACTTATCAAATGGATAACCCAAACAATTAGTAACAAGTTATATTAGTCCGTGTTGGCGCTACGGGCGTTCTTTATTTTAGAGTGGTGCTTGATTAACTGATTGAATAAGCATATTAATATAATCAATTATATAAGGGCCATGAACATTTTTTGTTCTATAGTGGTGCTTGATTGATTAATTGATTGAATTATATAAGATTGCAGTAAAAATGCAATTATTTAAATGGATTAGTTTTAATCATGTCTGTAGCATAAATCTTTGTAAGCTAACTATTTAGACATGCAAAATTAAGAAGGTCAAGAACATGTTTTTATTTGTAAGTAATAGGAAGTGCAAAGAGGTAATAAAATATGCTGTTAATTGGATAATAATACACACATTGAATAAAGTGTAGTTTTAATTCAGAAGGGGAGAAATATTGAACGGTCCATGTTGAAGGGATGGAGACGAAAAAGAAAGAAAAAAGAGATATGAAGGTGAAAACAGAGAGGAGTGATGGAAAGGTCAAATTTTTGGCAAACCTGAAGATTGATCAGTTCCGAGGAATTGAAAGGAAGCACCAACTGAGTTGGTGAGAGGAAAAAAGAAAACAGCGAGAGAAACATTAATTAAAAGTGATTAAGGGTTTAGGGTTTAGAAGCAATTAATTAAAAGCCTTAAACATTAATTAAAAACAATTAAGGAAGGGAAATATGTAATTACGAAAAAGGGTAGAAGGAAAAGGAATGAGGAAAGTATATAATTGTCTTATTATACCCCTTGAAAATTATTCCAATAACCAAAATTTCGCAGTAGGATTTTTAGTTCGAGAATCATGTGTGATTATAAATAATCTCTCATGTCCCAAGGGGACACCCCAGTGGTTAAAACTTGGAACTTCTTGCGACAGGTCTCGAGTTCGAATCCTGTGATAGACGGGATGGGATTTGGGATAGGAGAGGGCTACCTTTTGTTGTGTAACCTATTTAAATATCATGTTCATAAGTAGAAAAAATAAATAAATAAAGATATTTACCTCAAAAAAAATTGGGAAAATTTTAAAAAAGGGCGGTCTAAGGAGAATATTTATCGATTGGTACTATGTGAATAAATAATTATTAAAAAGTAAATAATAATTTATTGAATTTGAATAAAGGATGTTGCAATTACAGTTTTGACCTTATTAAACAAAGAAAACTGGAAAACAGAAAAAATCCGAAGAGAAAGGAAATGGAAAATATACAAACAAAAAGGTAACTCAGAAACCCTAATTATTGAGATTCTATTTTCGAATTCTTTGGCCTCTTATAACCTCTCTCTCCTCCATTCTCAAAGCAAAGGACTTTTTTTTGTTTACTTTTGATTTCATCTATGTTTTATTAATCTAATTACTCTAATATATAGATCCAAAAACCATTCACCATTTTAAGAT
>AWWV01015010.1:0-29705 GCA_001974805.1 Corchorus capsularis
CACATTTTCAATAACGTTTTTCATATTTTTTCTTAATTAATATCTAATTAAATTGAAAGATACACAAAAAACAAATCCTCCGATCCAATGTGGCTGAGATTTGATTAGATGAATAAAGATAATTCAAGTTGCAAAACAGAACCGTGGCCCTAGAACGTGTTTTTAGCCAAAAACCTTGACGTACACGATTTCGGCTAACAATTTACAAAAATTGACCCGAAAGATATTTTCTCAATTTTTGACTAGAATAATCATAAAAAATATGTAATTTGACATCAAAAAGATTGAAAGGCTTTTAACGCTTCTAATATTGTTTTTTCTCTTTTTTCCGAATTAATTACTAATTAAATCGAGACAAGATTCAAATGCTCGTAAAAAGAAATTCTTTCAAGGAGTCTTGCCACCAAATCATGCAAAACTGAGCTGGGCCGCGGAACACATTTTTAGCCGAAAACCGTAAAGGTTAATATACGATTTCGGCTAAAATTTTGCAAAAATTAACTCGAAAGTTTTTTTTCCTCCATTTCTAGCAAAAATACTCATAAAAAATATAATTCAATGCCAAAAAAATTGAAAACCTTTTTCAGGCTTCTAATATCGTTTTTTCTATTTTATTTCCAAATTAATTTATGATTAAATCAACATTACAAACTCGTAAAAACAAACCCTTAAATACAATGTGACTGAGATTTGGTTAGATAAATATAAATATACTTTAAGGAATGTTGGTGTCAAAAATCATGCAAAATTGACACAAGGCCCCGGAACGCGTTTTTAGGCAAAAAAAAAAACCAAGATGGTCAAAGATTTCGGGTAAAAATTTTGCAAAAATTGACCCGAAATATTTTTCTCAATTTTTAGCCACAATACTCTTAAAAAATATATAATTCAACACCAAAAAGATTGAAGGGCTTCTCACGCTTCTAATATCATTTTCCCTTTTTTTTCAAATAAATTTTTAATTATATCGAAACGTGATTCAAACGCTCGTAACAACAAATCCTTAAATCCAAAGTGACTAAGATTTGATTAGATAAATATAGATATTTTAAGGATTTTTGCCACAAAAAATCATGCAAAACTGACCCGTGCCCCGAAACACGTTTTTAACAAAAAAAAAAACTATGATTGGTACACAATTTCTACTAAAATTTTGTATAAATTGACCTGAAATATTTTTTCTCAATTTTTAGCCACAATAATCATAAAATATATATAATTCAACGCCAAAAAGATTGGACGACTTTTCACACTTTTAATATTATTCTTCATATTTTTCTGAATTAATTTCTAGATAAATCGAAACAAAATCCAGATGCTCGTAAAAACAAATCCTTAAATTCAATGTGTCTAATATTTGATTAGATGAATATAGATATTTCAAGGAGTCTCGGCTCCAAAAATCATGCAGAACTAAGACAGGGCCTTGAAATACATTTTTAACCAAAAACCGTAATGGTTAGTACACGATGGCTAGAATTCTGTAAATAAATAAAGCCACAAATTTTTCCTCAATTTTTGGATAAAATACTCATAAAATATAAATAATTTAACGCCAAAAAAGATTGGAGGACTTTTCATATTTTTCTGAATTAATTTCTAATTAAATCGAAACAAGATTCAATGTTTTTAAAAACAGATTCTTAAATTCAATGTGGCTGAGATATGATTAGATCAATAAGGATATCTCAAGGAGTCTTGGTGCCAAAAATCATTCAAAACTGAGCCTGGGCCCCATAACGCTGTTTTGGCTGAAATTTTGCAGAAAATGATCCGAAAAATTTTTCCGTCGATTTTTGCCTAAAATACTTATAAAATTTATATAATTTAACGCCAAAAATATTGGAGTACTTTTGACGCTTTTAATATCGTTTTTCACATTTTTTATAATTAATTTCTAATTAAATCGAAACAAAATTTAGATGCTCGTAAAAACAAATTCTTAAATCCAATGTGGTTGAGATTTTGTTACATGAATATAGATACTTCAAGGAGTCTCGGTGCCAAAAATCATGCAACACTGAACTGAGGCCTCGAGACGCAAGTTTAGCCAAAAAAATGTGATTTTGTCTGACGTACAGGATTTCGGCTAATATTTTGCAAAAATTGACTAGAAATATTTTTCTTAATTTTTTTTTCTAAAATACTCATAATATATATAATTTAACTCCAAAAATATCATATTTTTCTGAATTATTTTCCAATTAAATCGAAACAAGATTCAGATGCTCATAAACAAATACTTAAATGCAATGTGGCTGAGATTTGATTAGATGAATATAAATATTTCAAGGAGTCTCGACGCCAAAAATCTTACAAAACTGAACCGGGATCCTAAAACACATTTTTAGCACAAAACCGTGACCATCCTTCTCCTTTCGGCTAGACCTTAACAGTAAAAATTGATTGAATCGATAAATCGGAAAGTCAAACTCCTAAAATATCTCTTTTTAAACTAATTTCAAGAATTTTGGCAAAGCAAAATTCAAGAATATCATTATTTTTATATTTAGCCTAGTCTTTTAGATTTTTTTGTATTTGGTATTTTTTTTCTTTCTACAAAGTTTCTCAAAAAAAATATAGAAAAAATTTTCCTCAATTTTTGGAATACTCATGAAATATATATAATTTAACATCAAAAATATTGGAGGACTTTTCACGTTTTTCATATCGTTTACAAATTTTTTATGAATTAATTTCAAATTAATTTGAAACAAGATTCAGATGCTCGTAAAAAAAATCCTTAAATGCAATGTGGCTGAGAATAGATTAGATGAATATCGATATCTCAAGGAGTCTTAGCGCAAAACATAATGCAAAAATGACTCGGGACCCTGAAACACATTTTTAACCAAAAACTGTGATGATTATTACACGATTTCGGCTAAAATTTTGCAAAAATTGACCATAAAGATATTTCCTCATTTTTTTTGGCTAAAGTACTCATAAAAAAGTATATAATTCAACACAAAAATATTGAAGGATTTTTATGCTTCTAATATCGTTTTTCATATTTTTTCGAATTAATTTCTAATTAAATCGAAACAAGATTTAGATGCTCGTTTAAAAATCCTTAAAACCAATGCGGCTGAGATTTGATTAGATGAATATAGATATTTCAAAGAGTTTTGGCGCCAAAAATCATGCAAAACTGACCCAAGGCCCCAGAACGCCTTTTAGCCAAAAAAAAAAAATTAGTGATGTTATATGATTTCGACTAATATTTTGCAAAAATTGACCCAAAATATTTCTCCTGAATTTTAGTCACAATTCTAATAAAAAGTATATAATTCAACGGCAAAAAGATTGAAGGGATTTTCACGCTTCTAATATCATTTTTACTATTTTTCCCGAATTAATTTCTAATTAAAATGAAACAAAATTCAGAGGCTAGTGAAAACAACAGTTGGGATTTGGTTAGATGAATATAGATATTTCAAGGAGTCTCGGCGCCGAAAATGATTCAAAATTGAACTGGGCCCCTGAACGCGTTTTTAGCCAAAAACCATGAAGATTATTACACAATTTCGGCTAAAATTTTGCAAAAATCGACCCGAAAGATATTTCCTCAATTTTTAGTCATAATACTCATAAAAATATATAATTCGACGCCAAAAAGATTGAAATGCTTTCCTCACTTTTAATATCATTTTTCTTATTTTTTTAGAATTAATTTTTAATTAATTCGAAACAAGATTCTGATGCTCGTAAAAATAAATCCTTAAATGCAATGTGGCTAATATTTTATTAGATGAATATAGATATTTTAAGAAGTTTCGGCACCAAAAATCATGCAAAACTGAGCTGGGGTCCCGAAACGCGTTTTTTAGCAAAAAACAGTGATGATTATTACATGATTTTGGCTAAAATTTTTCAAAAAAGGACGCAAAAAATGTTTCCTCAATTTTTGGATCAGAGACTCATAAAATATAAATAATTTAAAGCCAAAAGCTTGGAGGACTTTTTTCGCTTTTAATACCTTTTTTCATATTTTCTGAATTAATTTCCAATTAAATCGAAACAAAATTCAGATGTTTCTGAAAACAAATTCTTAAATACAATATGTCTAAGATATGATTAGATTAATATCTCAAAGAGTCTTGGTGTCAAAAATCATACAAAACTGAGCTGGGGTCCTAGAACGCTTTTTCGGCTGAAATTTTTCAAAAAAAGATCAGAAAATTTTTTTCATCAATGTTGGCTAAAATACTCATAAAATATATATAATTTAACAACAAAAAATTTGGAGAACTTTTCACAATTTTAATATCATTTTCATATTTTTCTGAATTAATTTCTAATTAAATTGAAATAAGTACAAGATACAGATGCTCGTAAAAACAAATTCTTAAATCCAATGTGGCTGATATTTGGTTAGATGGATATAGATATTTCAAGGAATCTCGGCGCCAAAAATCATGCAACACTGAACCGGGGCCCCGGAATGCGTTTTTAGTCAAAAATCATGATTTTGACTCACGTACAGGATTTCGGCTAATATTTTGCAAAAATTGACCAGAAATATTTTTCTTCAATTTCTATCTAAAATACTCATAAAATATATAAAATTTAACTCCAAAAATATTGGAAGACCTTTCATGCTTTTATATCATTTTTCATATTTTTCTGAACTAATTTCTAATTAAATTGAAACAAGATTCAGATGCTCCTGAAAACAAATCCTTCAATGCAATGTGACCAAGATTTGATTAGATGAATATAAATATTTCAATGAGTCTCGACGAAAAAAAATCTTGCAAAACTGAGCTGGGGCCCTAAAACGTATTTGTAGCAAAAAACCTGTGACCATCCTTCTTCTTTCGGCTAAACCTTAACAATAAAAATTGATTGATTCGATTAATCTGAAATTAAAACTCCTAAAATATCTCTTTTAAACTATTTTCAAGAATTCTGGCAAAACAAAATTCAAGAATATCATTAGATTAGTTTTATATTTAGCTTAGTATTTTAGATTTTTTTTTGTATTTGGTACTTTTTTTTTCCCTTCTACAAAGTTTCTCAAAAAAAATTATAGAAAAAAAATTTCCTCAATTTTTGGCTAAAATACTCATGAAATATATATATATATATATATATATAAAATTTAACATAAAAAAAGATTGAAGGACTTTTCACATTTTTCTTATCGTTTTCATATTTTTATGAATTAATTTCTAATTAAATTGAAACAATACTAGATTCTCGTAAAAACAAATCCTTAAATACAATGTAGCTGTATCAAGATCCCACTTAATTGGATTTTATAATCTAAGTTAATTAATTTAAATGGATTAAACCCAAATGAATTCGTTTTTAGCACTAGACATTTATTTTAATCGGTCAAACTTTTAGGTGTCTAGACGACCTCATAGAGACAACGACAAACTATGTGTTTATAGATTCTTCCTTCGTCAATCATATTCATTCGCAAGTACTTTTCAGTAGCCGGCGGCCGGAAGGTTGACTACATCAATTTAAGCTTTTATTTTAATTAAAGATTCTCGAATGATATATATAATCCTTGAAAAGTGCTCAAATAATTACTTAACCTGGCAGGCCACAAACAATAAAATTTTAATCAATCCAATTGTCTCAAATTCATCAGGTCTTTTACATATATAAATACCGATGAATTTGTTTAATTAGTTATGCAATTGAGATTGATAAGTTATAAACACACGAAATTAAGATCAAAATTTTGCAACTCTTCTTTACAGGCAAAGAAAATAAAAGAGATGGGCTACGAAACCCTAGTGACGCTTCCGGTGATAGATTTCTCAAAGCAAGACTTGATGCCAGGGACCCCTGAATGGGATGTGTTGAAAGTCCAAGTCCGGCAAGTGCTCCAAAAGTATGGTTGTTTCGAGGCTTCGTTCGACAGAATGGTGGAGGTTCGGAAGCCATTGTTTGTTGCCTTGGAAGAGTTTTTTGGGCTGCCTTTAGAAACAAAAAATCTATGTAATTCTAAGAGACACTTCCGTGGCTACAATGGATCCAAGGCACCATTCCATGAAAACGTGTTATTTGAGAATGGGGATGTAGCTGGAAACGTACATAACCTGACTAACATGATGTGGCCCCAAGGAAACTCTAGTTTCAGGTCAGAATATATATAACACAGTTTTTCCCTTACGTGCATTTTTTTTTTTTAATCCAATCAAGGCTATCTCGCCAAACCCAATTGGACCTAAACTAATCCATTTCGGGCCAAGAGTGTAAACATTAAAGACCTCTCAACAAATGCGTTTCTGGAATGGAACTTGTGTATTTTCACTTGCTTTCTTTCAT
Organism: Corchorus capsularis; assembly: GCA_001974805.1. NCBI lineage: Eukaryota > Viridiplantae > Streptophyta > Magnoliopsida > Malvales > Malvaceae > Corchorus > Corchorus capsularis. The sequence goes on from AWWV01015010.1 coordinate 6,289, forward strand.
TATTATACGTTCTTCGTCTCTTAGTAAACAGCTCTCCTTTGCTTTTGGCAGCAAAACTTTGTTATCTTTCACAGAGATTGCTTCAGGACTAGACAAGATAATCAGGAGAATGATTTTGGAGAGTTTTGGTCTTGACAAGTACACGGATGAGCATATGGATACAACCGAATATAATCTGAGGCTGATGAAAAATGAAGGGCGGCCCCAAACCGACGAGCCAAACCATGGTGCTCACTATGATCTAGGCTGGATGACCGTTTTGTATCAGAATGAGATTAATGGATTGGAGATTCAAAACAAAGATGGCGAATGGATCACAGTAAAACCTTCGTCACCTAACTCTTTCATTATCATGGTTGGAGAAGCTCTCAGTGTAAGTCCATCACTAATTTAATTATAACAAAATTAGGTTTCTTCGTCAACTAGTTAATATATTGTAGTAGGTTAATTAATTTCCGTCATATTATATTGTTGCAGGCATTGTTAAATGGTGGATTGCCTTCTCCATTTCATCGTGTGATGATGACAGTGAATAATAAGACAAGGTACTCAATCGGATTGTTTGCAGCCCCGAAAGGAGGTTACCAAGTAAATGTTCCGGATGAGCTGGTGGATGAAGAAAATCCCTTGCTCTTCAAACCCTTTGACATGGAGGAATTCTTGGGATTTTACAAATCCCAACTTGCTCGAGGAGCTACTGCACCTGAACGTACTCTTAAGGCTTATTGCGGTGTCTAATTAGATTTGAAGAATCTTTTATCAAGTTTGATATTTGCTTGCACGGATTAAAGTTTGTTTACAAATTAAATGTGATGCTAATTTCGTAATCATATGATTTACGAAATTAATTGAATAAATATTATGTACACAATGTTATCTTATTTGAGTCTGCCAATATTGATTTTCATTTCATTTTGGTGATTTCTTTCTCCTATATTATTATACATATAAGAGATCAATTTACCAATGGGGATTGAAATTAATTCTGAAAGAAAAATCAAATCCGTCGTTGCCTGCAGGATCAAACTTAACATGATCATCATGATCCAAGAGTCAAAAGAAAAATTAAGAAAATGAAATATCATCAAATACCCAGATAGGTAAAAAAAGATTCTTAAAAGCTTACATGCAACCGTTAAAACATTCAAACAAGATTATCTTCCAAGTACAACAATCAAAATTTGCAGGAAAGGAAATTTTAAATTTTAGCTACTTTAGATACTTTGTTTTTAGTTGTTGTTCCTGTTGCAACATATATGCACTCTAATTGAAAGTTACTCCCTCTGTTCCTTATTATAAGTCATGGATAACTAACATTTTCAACCAAGAAAAGTAGTTAAAAGTTAATTAGTTTGTAAATTTTATGCATATTTTAGTCTACTTTCCCATAACACTCCTAATTAAATATTCATCTATACCTACATATTCATTCTCTTTCTTTAATTAAAGAAGGGTAGATTTGGAAAATAGACAATTAATGCTTTCTTGGTAGTGTAAGATGAGAAATAAAAAGGAATAAGGAGTGATGACATATAAATAGGAACAGAGGGAGTATTTGGCTAAATAGCCACTTTGCCCCTTGTACTTTGCAAAATTAGGACAGATTGCACCCTGAACTTTAAACTGTGCCACTTTGCTCACCGAATTTGCAAAATCATACCAACTTACTCCCAGACTTGACGGTTGACTAACGAATCCGTTAAATTCCACCAAATTTGTTGGCATGGCTTTTCCCTCATGGGAGCCCCACCTTAGCACTTAGGGTCATGTGGGACCCACATGAGCGTTTACATGGAAAAGCCACATCAGCAAAAGTTTGCCATGTCAGCAAATCTGGTGGGACTTAACGAAATCCATCACACGAAGGGGGGATTGTCCTGATTTTCCAAATTCAATAGGGAAAGTGGCACAAGTTAAAGTTCAGAGGGGGCAATTTGTCATAAATTTACAAAAGTTCAAGGGCCAATCGATCCTAAATTTGCAAAGTTCAAGGGCAAAGCTATTAAGCCAAAGTTATTTTTAATAAGTTTTGATAAGAATATACCACCATCATGTTGCAACATATGCACTCTAATTGAAAGTTATTTTTAATAAATTTTGATGAGAATATACAACTATATATCATACTGGTTATTAATCCGTACCCATGACGTCACAGTGGGGAAAAAATAGGGGCAGGGGATTTCCATCCATACCATTTTGGTACATCAAACCACATTTTTTTTGTTTTTTTGTTTCATTTAGGCTTATTCTAATTTTTGGCCTTTCAACGGGGAAATGTGTCATATTAGCCATCGAACTTTATTTTTGACTAATAAACTCCTGAACCCCAAATCCCCGTCTGCGTAGGCAAATGCCTAACCAAGGACCTGAGCAACTAAAGTCGCTGACGTAGCATTCGACAAGGCAGTAGGACCAACTTAATTGGCTTGGGACGGTCGCTGTTATGGCATGCCACGTGGAAATTGCACGTTACAAATATTAGCAGCCACTTAATTTACTTTGGGAGTTGACATGACATACCACGTGGAAATTTAATATGGCTATGGGACCCTTGTGGCATGCCACATTATTAGACTATAACATCTATGTTAGACTCTTACTAGAAAAATGGTGATTTGACCGAGACTACCAAATTCGAGGACTTATTTGGTAAAAATAAAGTTTGAGTGGTTATATACACTTTTCCAGATGAAGATCGAGCAAACATGAGTTTTGCTGTATAGTTCATACTTCATAGTATTAGAATTGTTTGTGTTATTAAGGTTTAACATTAATCGATCTATTACTCTTTGACTCGGTTTTGAACTAGAAAAAATATCAAGGAAAAATAAAATATAATTGATCCGGGAGGGAAAATGGGTGAAAATTAAAAGAAGGAAAATTGGAAATACAATACTATAGAACTAAAATTTTCTTCCACTTTCTCGACAAAAAATCAAGAAGAAAACAGGTAAAATTTTGTCGGGTCTCTGTCTCTAATGAATAGAAAGCGCAGGCCTATTTGAATGGACGATTGGTGCCGTCATGAACGGTATCTTGAGCAACAAAAAGCCACTGGTCATGGATTAAAACCCAACTGAATTTATTTAAGCAACATAACAATTATTTAAATAGGTCAAATTTTTAGTGTTGACGTACAAACAAAGACAAACTATGTGTTTAAAGGGCCGTTCTTTCGGCTGGAATCAATACATTAACTCTTTCACGAAATGTGAATTGGTCTCGGAAGAAACTGCTAGGACTCAGAAGCATTAACGCTTTTAGTATCTTTTAGCAGCAACGAGAATTTTAGTTGACTATTGACTACATTATACAATTATAAGGTTGGTTAAGTAATGAACTTAACTATCTTAAACTTAAAATTTGCGATGTGATTATTGAAAGGTGGTGAAATATAATTACTTAATGATATGCAGCCCATATTGCAACAACATATTATTATGTTAACTAGGTTCTTTCCATGAGGTCTTTATATACTATATCAATAGCAATGAATCAGTTCATTTATGCAATTGAAAGTTGTTGATCAACTAATTCAATATTAATAATTAAATAACCATTAATTTAATTAACTTCTCTGCGTTGGGGTTGACAATTGATAAAAATATGGAATACTAATCAATTAATAATTACTTAATCATCAAACCTAATCAGACATAATTTGCTAATTGCTACATTTTGTGCATTTTGGCTTATTAAATCTCACCAATTAATTTACCTATAGAAACTTTAATCAAATATTCCAGCTGCCAATTCAGGTCTTCATATATAGTAGTACTAATTAAATTCTCAAACAAAAAAATAATGAAAATCACATAGTTTAATCGATTTTATAATGATAACTCCTCAATAATCAGTTTGATTAATTATTCCTGTTAGGTATAATCAGTTTGATTATTAATATCACGTTAAGTTAATCACACGAAAGATCCAAATTTTCCAACATTAATGAAAACAGAGATGAATTTCGAAAGCATGGTGAAGATTCCAATCATAGATTTCTCAAACCTAGACCTGAAGCCAGGGAGCCCTGAATGGGACCTGGTGAAACTCCAAGTCCAACAAGCAATCCATGAGTACGGCTGTTTTGAGGCTTCCTTCGACAAAATCCTGGAGATTCGAAAGCCACTGATTGGAGCCATGGAAGAGTTTTTTGACCTCCCTTTTCAAACAAAACAACTCTGTGTTTCTTCCGACAGACTCTTCCGTGGCTACACTAGGGTGAGTTTACGATTGCAGGAAAGCATCCAAATTGATGATGCAAACGTAGTTGAAAACATCGAACAACGCCTTACTAAAAGGGTATTATTATTAGAAAGCTTCCTTTGGAGAATGAGAACAATGGCGGGGGTAGTATTCTGAATAATGTGGCAGGTCAGAAGGGAAAAAGGAAAGTTGTTCAGAGAAAGAGTAGGAGAAAGGGGATTGCAATATGGAGTAGGAAGCAGATTGATGAGCTTTGTCTCTTTGATGTGCCTGTTTCCTTTGTTTCTTCTAGTGGAAGGGTTGCTGAGGATATCAGTTTTTCTCAGAGTGGTAATCTGACTGAAGGTTCTGGTGACTGGCCTTTATCAGTCACCCAGCAGCTATGATAGGCCTTTCATGGAATTGTCAAGGCATTGGGTCTGCCTTGACAATTAATGTGCTTAAAGAGATGAAGAATACTCATGACCCAGACTTTGTCTTTCTTATGGAAACTAGAAATAAAAGGGAGGCGGTGGAGAAAGTTCGGAGGAAGGTTGGTTTTAAAAATGCTACTTATGTGGATCCTATTGGTTTGAGTGGGGGATTATGTCTTTGGTGGAAAGATGGGTTTATTGTTGATAGTATAGAAGAATCTAAAAATTTGATTGATACTGTTATTGAGAAGGAGGATAATGGGGAAAAATTTAGAGTTTTTTGGATTTATGGTGCTCCAATCTATTCTGACAGAAAGTTAGTTTGGGAGAGGATTAAAAGAAAGTCTTTGAATATCAATGAGAAGTGGATGTGTATCGGTGACTGGAATGATATTTTGGATGACCAAGAAAAGGAGGGAGGAAGACCTAAAGAGAGATGGATTTTGCAAAATTTCAGGAATTTGGTTCAATTCTCTCAACTTTTGGAGGTTCCTACGTAGGGGCAAAGATTTACTTGGTCAGGGATTAGAGATGGAGAAGTTATAAAAGAAAGGCTTGACAGGTGTTTGGTTAATTTGGAATGGTTAGAGCAGTATCCTAAAACACAGGTTTGGAATCTCCCTAGTATTGGTTCTGATCATTCTCCTTTGATAGTCAACTCTGATGTTCAAGATAAAAAGGGTTTCAGACCTTTTAAATTTGAAGCTATTTGGTTGGAATGTCCTGATTGTAAGGATGTCGTTTGTGAAGGATGGACTAAGGAGGTGGAGGGTTCTAGAGCTTATCAAGTTGTCTGCAGACTTAAAAACTGTAGGGAATTGTTAAAAAAATGGTGGAAGGAGAGAAATAGTAATGTGAAGAAAAAACAGGTTCTGATTAAAGCCATTGGTGAAATGCAGGAGGTTAATAGTGGTACTGAAGATAAAGATTGCATTGAAGATCTGCAATATCAACTTAAAGAGATTCTTGATCAAGAAGAAGTGTACTGGCATCAACTGGCTAGGGTGAACTGGCTCAACTGTGGAGATAAAAATACTCATTTTTTCCATCAAACTACCCTACAAAGAAGACAGAGAAATAAGGTTTTGCGACTAAAATCTGATGATCAGTGGTTGGATAAGGAGGCTGAGATTATGGAAGCATTTACTCATTATTATGAAGATCTTTTTAACAGTACTGGTGCTCGTAACTGGGATTCAGTTCTGAACCATATCCCTGTGCTGGTTGATGAGGATATGAATAGCATTCTGCTTAGTGAGGTAACTATGGAGGAAGTCAAAATTGCTACCTTTCAAATGGGAGATATGAAGAGTCCAGGGCCTGATGGGTTTAATGGCCTGTTCTTCCAGCAGAATTGGGATGTTGTTAAGAGCGATATTCTGGGTATGGTTCAGAGTTTTTTTCATAGTGGGAAATTGTTAAAGGAGCTTAATTGCACTGAGTTAGTGATGATTCCAAAGATTAAAGGTCCTGAATTTGTTTCGCAATTCAGACCTATTAGTCTTTGCAATTTTGCTTATAAGATTATCTCAAAAGTTATGGTCAACAGATTGAAGAACTTTATGGGGAGTTTGATTACGGAAAACCAAAGTGCTTTTGTGCATGGTAGGCAATTGCATGATAATGTGATTATTGCTCAAGAGGTATTTCACTACTTAAAGATCAAGAAGAAGGGGAAGAATTGTGATGTTGCAGTTAAAGTTGATATGAGTAAAGCCTATGATAGAGTTGAATGGGACTTCCTCATTGCTCTACTTTTGAAGATGGGGTTTAATCAGCACTGGTGTCATATGATTTCAGAATGTGTGAGTACTGTTTCTTATGCTATAGCTCTTAATGGCAAGTCTAGTAGAAAAATTTTCCCCTCTAGAGGTCTTAGGCAAGGGGATCCTTTATCCCCTTATCTCTTTCTCTTAGTAATTGATTCCCTGTCTAGGATGATCCAAGTAGGTATTAGTTCTAAACAGATAACTGGCCTTAAAATCTCTCGAGGCTGTCCTGATTTGTCCCACCTTTTGTTTGCTGACGATTCCCTTTTCTTTTTGCAAGCTAACTCTGAGAATTGTACTAGATTTTTTGATATTTTACAGGAATTTGCACAAGCTACTGGTCAAAGAGTTAATTTGGAGAAATCCAGTCTAATTTTTAGTGCTAATACTCCTGAAGAATTGCGAGAAGAGATTGCTCAGAGCTTGCAGATTAAAGAAGCAACCAACCCTGGAGTTTATCTTGGATTTCAGTCCACCTGGGGCAAAACTAAATGTGGAGCCCTTCATTATATTACCGAGAAGGTCCAAGCTAAACTCAGCATTTGGAAACAGAGATTACTCTCTTTAGCAGGAAAGGAGGTTCTTATCAAGGCAGTTGTTGCCTCTATTCCTGCTTTTACAATGACCTGTTTTATGTTTCCTAAAAAAGTTTGTAGGGAGATCAATTCTTTGGTTGCGAATTTCTGGTGGGGACAGCAAGGAGATGAAAGAAAAATTCATTGGAGCAGCTGGAATAATTTGACTATGCCAAAAAAAGAAGGGGGCCTGGATTTAAAGATCTAGAAGTTTTTTATAAGGCTTTGCTGGCTAAACAAGTGTGGAGACTGATGGAAAATCCAGAGGCATTGTGGGCTAAGGTTTTGAAAGGAATATACTTTCCTAATGATGATCTTATGAGTGCTAGAAAAGGTGCTAAGGCTTCTTGGTCTTGGAATAGCCTTTTGATTGGTAGAGACTTCATATGAGAGCATGTAAGGTGGCAGATTGGGAATGGAGAAAAGATTCACATTTGGCATGACAAGTGGATTCCGGGGATGGAAAGATTAGATAGTCCAAATGTATCTTATCAAATTCCTCAAATGGTGACAGAGATTATTGATAAAGATACTAGATCTTGGAAGCTTGAAGATATAAGGCAGCTGACTTCTGCAGAAACTCATGATCCTATTGAGAGTATACCTTTGGGGGTCTTTGATCGAGCAGATAAAAGGACATGGCCACATACCAAAAATGGGTACTATACTGTCAAGTCAGGATACTATACTCTTAAAGTCAACCAGCAACAGCAAGTGCAGGTAACCAAAGCTTCTAGTTCCCATTTTGTGAATAAAGAAATCTGGCGTATAATTTGGGATATTCAATGTCTTCCTAAAATAAAAATTTTTCTGTGGAAAGGGTGTTGTAATGCAGTCCCAACTTTTCTAGGATTATATAAAAGGCAATGCAAAGAAAGTGCTTTATGTGCTATTTGTCATGTTGAGAATGAGTCCATTGAACATGTAATACTGACCTGTGATTGGACTAGGAATATTTGGTTAGCTGTTTGTGGTATTAGAATTGATAAGCAAAGTATTACTACTTTTGATCAATGGTTGATGAGAGTTTGGGATACTGTCAAAGAGAATGTTAATGTTGCTTCTGTTATGACTATGATTGCTTTCTGTTGTTGGATTATATGGAAAGTGTGTTGTGAATTTGTCTATAAACAACAGGAAATTGATCCAGGAGGTACTGTGTATAGAATTCAGGGTGCAGTCAGTGAGTTTATACAGCTTCAGAGTAAACAAATGCTGAGGAATGTACAGAAGGTTAACTCAACAGAAGTACAAAAATGGGAAAAGCCCCCCTCTGGATGGTTGAAAATAAATTCAGATGGTTCATTTTGTAACTCTTCTAGACTTGCTAGGATTGGTATTGTGGTCAGAAATGATAATGGGATGGTTTTAAATGTTGTATCTGTTCAAGTTAAAGCCTCTGATGCATTAATGACTGAAGCCTTGGCTATGAGAGAAGCTGCTAAACTAGCAGTAAGTAGTGGATTTGAGAAAGTTATTTTTGAATCTGATTCTTCTATGCTCGTTAATGATGTGAATAATCTGACTGAGGATGAACAGAATTGGAGTATAGGGTCTATTGTACAGGATATTAGGCTACTTGTGAAAAGTTTAGAATTCAGTGAAGTGAAGGTGATTTCTAGAACAGCCAATTTGGCCGCCGACTGGTTTGCAAAACAGTCAAGACAGAAGATGAGCTGTGTTGATTGGCGTCAGCACCCACCAACTTCTTTGGTAGGAATTTGGAGTAAAGATGGGGTGCCTGCGCCTCATTAGTTTTTCTTTGAATGCCAAGAGAATTGGGTTGATTCTGTTCTTCCCAAAAATTCTCTCAGGCTTGTTTTGAAATTTACTTTGTACTAAAACAGTTTCTATTCATTTAATAAAATTCCTTTCCTATTGTCAAAAAAAAAGGTCAAATTTTTAGTGTTGACGTACAAACAAAGACAAACTATGTGTTTAAAAGGCCATTCTTTCGGCTGGAATCAATACATTAACTCTTTCACGAAATGTGAATTGGTCTCGGAAGAAACTGCTAGGACTCAGAAGCATTAACGCTTTTAGTATCTTTTAGCAGCAACGAGAATTTTAGTTGACTATTGACTACATTATACAATTATAAGGTTGGTTAAGTAATGAACTTAACTATCTTAAACTTAAAATTTGCGATGTGATTATTGAAAGGTGGTGAAATATAATTACTTAATGATATGCAGCCCACATTGCAACAACATATTATTATGTTAACTAGGTTCTTTAATCTTTCCATGAGGTCTTTATATACTATATCAATAGCAATGAATCAGTTCATTTATGCAATTGAAAGTTGTTGATCAACTAATTCAATATTAATAATTAAATAACCATTAATTTAATTAACTTCTTTGCGTTCGGGTTGACAATTGATAAGAATATGGAATACTAATCAATTAATAATTACTTAATCATCAAACCTAATCAGACATAATTTGCTAATTGCTACATTTTATGCATTTTGGCTTATTAAATCTCACCAATTAATTTACCTATAGAAACTTTAATCAAATATTCCAGCTGCCAATTCAGGTCTTCATATATAGTAGTACTAATTAAATTCTCAAAAAAAATAATGGAAATCACATAGTTTAATCGATTTTATAATGATAACTCCTCAATAATCAGTTTGATTAATTATTCCTGTTAGGTATAATCAGTTTGATTATTAATATCACGTTAAGTTAATCACACGAAAGATCCAAATTTTCCAACATTAATGAAAACAGAGATGAATTTCGAAAGCATGGTGAAGATTCCAATCATAGATTTCTCAAACCTAGACCTGAAGCCAGGGAGCCCTGAATGGGACCTGGTGAAACTCCAAGTCCAACAAGCAATCCATGAGTACGGCTGTTTTGAGGCTTCCTTCGACAAAATCCTGGAGATTCGAAAGCCACTGATTGGAGCCATGGAAGAGTTTTTTGACCTCCCTTTTCAAACAAAACAACTCTGTGTTTCTTCCGACAGACTCTTCCGTGGCTACACTAGGGTGAGTTTACGATTGCAGGAAAGCATACAAATTGATGATGCAAACGTAGTTGAAAACATCGAACAACGCCTTACTAAAATCTTGTGGCCTCAAGGAAACTCAAATTTCAGGTTCAGAAATCAGAATATTTATATACATAACACAACAATTAAAATTCTAAGCTAAAAGCCATTTTTTTTTTTTGGCAGCAAAGCTCTGTTTTCTTACTCGGAGCTAGCTTCAGGATTGGAGAAGAAAATCAGGAGAATGATTTTGGAGAGTTTTGGTGTAGAGAAATACACGGATGAACTCATAGATTCCACCAATTATACGCTGAGACTAATGAAATACGAAGGGCAGCCGCCCCAATCAAACGAGCCAAGCCTTCGTGCTCACTGTGATCAGAGCATGGTGACCCTTTTGTATCAAAACGAGGTTAATGGTTTGGAGATTCAGACCAAACATGGCGAATGGATCAATGTAAAACCTTCACAAAACTCCTTCATTGTCATTACCGGCGAGTCCCTTGACGTAAGTCACTCGTAATTTGTAAATTTACTCAATTAATTATTAGTAAATAGGAAGCCTTGTGAATTTTATATATACATTGCTGGGTGCAGGTATGGTTAAATGGTCGATTGAATTCTCCACAACATCGAGTGATGGTGACGGAAAACAAGGCACGGTGTTGCGCCGTATTGTTTGCAAACCCGAAAGGAGGGTACCAAGTTAAGATACCTGAAGAGCTTGTGGATGAACAAAATCCATTCATGTTTAAACCCTTTGATTACGAAGAATTCTGGGAATTTTACGCCTCCCAGATTGCCAAAGGAGATCTTTTAACTGGCCTTAAGGCTTATTGCTGCATCTAATAAGCAGTTTGGCTAATATTTACTGGATCCGGATTGTGTCAAAATCTGGCTCTTTAAAATAATGGTTAGTTGCAATTTGTGTCAATTAATTAAATATTGAAGTTTGCTTGTGAGCTCTGGATAAATATATAAAGAATAGATCTGAAAAGGAGCTAGAGAATAAGGCAATATATGGCTACTCCGTTGTGTATTCATTTGATATATATATATATATATATGAGTACAAACGTATCATATTTACAAGGGACTTTCCAATGATAATTACAGATTATGGTTAGATAGTAAGGCTATAATAAGGCAATCCAAGTATATCTCTTAGTCAAGTACTGGAGCAACATTTATTACTTAAGCTCAGAGTTATCAATTGGAGTTGATTTGCTTCCCGCCAATACTGCACACAAGTCTGGGCGGGGTGAGATTAGGGATGGGAGAAGGCTACATCCCTTTTTGTAGCCTATCATTTCACTTCATGTTCACATGTATCAAAAAAAAAATTCTGCACACAAGTCCAACAACAAATCCGCTTAAAAGGAGCTAGAGAGTCCAAAACAGAAACAAAGCACACCAAGTTACATTTCCATTGAACGGAACAAAACAAAGCAATCAAAAGCAGCCGTTAAAATCGCAACAATCATGCATAACACTTTCAGACTACATCACCACCAAAAGCTGATCCTCTCTCCCGACCCCTGCTTTTGCAAGAGCATCTGCAATTTCATTACCTTCTTTAGGCACTCTAACAATGCTCCAATCATTAATTATCTTCTTCAAGGCCTCAATTCTCAAAATAGATCATTCCTAAGTTTCCAAGGAGCAGAATCCGGTTGAGAAATCCATTTATAATCATTCATCGAGTTAGTTTGGCTTAAATGAGCAACAAAAAAGTCCACGAACTTACACAAAACAGGCAAATAAACTCCTAAACTTCTATTTTGGCCAAATAAACCCTATGAGCTCTTAAAAATGCCAAATAAGCCCCTTTTTTAACGCTAAATGCTAAAAAAAAATTACTCCCTCTGTCCCAAATTATCTGACTCTTTTGGGTCAAACAAATTCTACCTTGACCTTTAATTACAAAAAACTATATATACAATCAAATTTTAAAAAAATATGTTAACTTAATCAAAAAATAATTTTTAAAAATTTAATTCTATATAAGTTTTTTATTATTAAGAGTCAAAGTTAGGATTACTTTGACCAAAATGGTCAGATAATTTGGGACGGAGGAAGTACAAATTAGGGAAACAACAACAACAACAACAATTCGTTGTTGAATATTTGAGCTCTAAAAACTTGTTGAGGCTAATTGAATATTTGAGCATATAGAGACATTGTGTTATTTGAGAGTGGGATGTAGCTGTAAACATACATAAACTGAGTAACATGATGTGGCCTGAAGGAAACTCTGGTTTCAGGTCAGAATATATATCGCACGCTTTCAGAATTTTAGTTGACTATTGAATACATATATAATACAAGGTTGGTTAAGTAACAATGAACTTAACTATTTTAAACTTAAGATTTGCAAATGGTATGATTATTTAAAAGTGGTCAAATAATTACTTAATCATGTGCAGCCCATGTTGCAGCAACATATTATTTGCTAGCTAGTTTCTTTCCATCAGATCTTTATATATCAATAGCAATGATCGTTCATTTATGCAATTGATAGTTGTTGATCAACTAATTTAATTATTAATTGATTAAATAACCATTAATTAAATTAAATTCTTAGCTTTGGGGTTAGCAATTGATAATATATTATGGAATATATTGCTCAATTAATATTATTGGGAGGTATTATCGATTTTTTTCTTCTTTGTTTTGTTCATATAATCAGATATGGTGCTGCTGCTTTACAAATCAAACTGGGTAATTTTTGCAGCTTTTTGATACAAGTTCCTATTGTCGCTGGGAAAAAATATACTTGAGTCATCTCGATTGAATTTTACATGTCAAAGGATTTAGTCTAGATTTTCTTTTTAGCTTGTGTCAAAAGAGTAAAGAAGTGTTAACATCTGGGGTTCTTTTTAAGAAATAGTAGTATTTCTCTGTAAATCAGTCTCCATCTCTGCCTCCAAAACAAACAATTGACTTTTCTGCTCCTTCCATTTCGTTTTTAATATTCTTGAATATTTTCTAAATTTATCTTAGTTTGTCAATTAAGATAGAACATCCTGAAATATGTTCCTTTTTTTTTTTTTTTGGAATTTGTTTTGTGTGGCCACACCTGAAATATATTCCTCCTTAAACTGAAATCATATTGGTTCCATTGCTACTTCTTTAATTAGACGAACTTGGCACATGCTTTCAAGATGCTATCTCAAATGAAACAGTCTAAATATATTTAAGTTCAAGCCCTTCTTTGGTAAATTTTGTTTCATTTGTGAGATTTAGCTATGCCTTCAATTGTCATTACTGCTTTTATAATGGGTATATATACATAGATTCTTTCATGTAGGATTAGCAAATTTGTCATTCAAAGGAGCATTCCTCTTCTGATCTTGCATCAGTTACTTTAAAATATAGATTGCTCGGTGCTTCCACTTTTTTATTGTAGAAGCCAGAAACTTTTGATGTCGTGTGAAAATGCTGATTGAATTTCTTTGCTGTTCTACTTTCTTATTATTAGTTGAAGACCCAATTAGTCAGGAAAAGAGGTTATTGGAGATGAGAAAGACTGCTAAGATGGAGAAGGCTTGCTAATGTGCTTAATTTGATTAAGTTTTTGATGAATCAATTGCTTAAATTAGATGGGATTGAGGCAGATGGAGATGTCAGTTTGCAAAGGAAAATGCAGGTAATTGAAATTCCAATTTGTCAAAGATCAGTTTATATGTTTTATTTGTGCAGGCTCTATTAACGTGTATATAATGTATCCCCTAAAAGTTGAACCTTTGAGAACATGAGAAAATTCTTAAGTTAGGAGAGTCTGTAAAACAGTTGACCAAACCAGATAGCCCTTGGATATTCCCAGACAACAAATTCAAAGTTTCTCTTATCCTATTCACGAGCTAAGAGAGAAGAAGGAAAAGAATAGGTAGCATAGACTTTTGACTGAGGTTTTTTAATTGTTTTGAGCATTAGTCAGGATTAACCTGCCGAATTTATATCCCTCCTCCAAAACATTATTGCTAAACATTAGTGTCAGCTCTGGATATACTTCAATAAACAGTTTCCTTTTGCCTTGAATACGAAATGGTGTTTGAGTATATTAACCAATGTTGAGAAAACTGGATCAGAGGTCGAACCGATTTTCCTATCGGTTCCTGGTTTTACTGATTCAACTGGCCGATTCGATTATATTTCTTTCAAAATAATCGAATCGGATTTCCAACCGGTTCGTGATCCGATCGGTTCAACCGACCGGTCCAGTTTTTTCAACACTGATATTAACACCCGGTTTGGCCATTTCCCTACTTACTTTAAGTCAGTAGATTTGAGGCAAAATGTTGAATTAGACCTATTTTATTTTCGCTTCCAAATTGTATCTAAAAAATTAGTCATTCGCGCAGCGTAGTGTGCGGCCAGTTACTAGTACTATTTAAAGGTTATAACCCTAAATTTGAGATTAATCAATCAATTCAATAATTTTATCAAATATATCTTCTCTGAGTTTTTTGCGAGTTATCTATGTGTTTCTGGATTGAACACGTTCCGCTGCGTCATAAAATTAGGTTTCTTTAGGACAAAATTAAAATTAATAATATGCTTAAGACTTTAATCCTCATTTAATTTAAACATATTGGTCGTCCAGCAACGACATGCGAAAATGAGGACTAATAAATAAAAATGAGTGTAGCTCGAGCAAACCGTACCGTGTTTTATAACATTAGTAACCATTTTTATTGTATGTACTATGTAGGGACAAAACTTTATCAAACTTTAAGCTTCTGGTGATCTCATTACACGTGATTATAAGATGTATAATTGGTTAAATAACCATAAATTAAGCTCTTTGTCTTGGGTTGGCAAATGATAAGATTATGGAAAACTGCTGCTCAATTAATTACTTAATCATGTTTGGCCAAAAATAATACTTAAAAATTACTTATTCCGACAATTACAAGGGTCGGTATAGTATTTTGTAGCGACGTTTAATAATTGTCACTATATAGTATCTATACCAATGCTTACAATCGGAATACGTCGAGGTCAAATGATGTGAAAAACTTGTTCAGGCATTTACAAACGTTGGTATAATATATATTGTGACTGTTGCTAAACGTCACAAAATCAATCTTTAAATGTCGGAAATTAATGGATACCGACGTTTTTTCTAAGTGTCGCAATACATTGAAATGACACGGCACTATGTGACATACCTGACAAACGTCAGTATAGATCTTTCCCGGCGTGTTTTGAACTTTTTGCGACATATGTCATACGTCGCAAAAGATATTTTTTCAGTAGTGACAACCTAATCAAACATGATTTGCTAGGTAATATGCATTTTAACTTGCTAGATCACAAAATTTTACCGGAAAAACTTTGATCGATCCAACTGTTAGTTCAATTCTTAATATATACATATATAATAGTAGTACTAGATCTCACCAATTTACCTAGAAACTTTAATCAATCCAACTGTCAATCCATGTCTTCATATCACAGTATAATACTAGCTAGGTAGCAAGTACCAATGAAATCTCAAAATTTTTTATGAAAATCATTGTTTAATCAATTTTATAATGATATTTCCTAACAATAATCCGTCTGATTATTAATATCACGTTAAGTTAATCACACGAAAGATGAAAATTTTCCAAACATTAATGAAAAACAGAGATGAACTGCGAAACCATGGTGAAGGTTCCAGTCATAGATTTCTCAAACCAAGACCTAAAGCCAGGGACCCTTGAATGGGACCTGGTGAAAGCCCAAGTCCGGCAAGCAATCCATGAGTACGGCTGTTTTGAGGCTTCGTTCAACAAAATCCTGGAGGTTCGGAAGCCATTGTTTGGAGCCATGGAAGAGCTTTTTGACCTCCCTCTTCAAACAAAACAACTCTGTGTTTCCGACAGACCCTTGCGTGGCCATGTGTTAAGGGTAGGATTGAATAGTGAACGCATCCTAATTGATGATGCGAACGTAGCTGAAAGCATCGAAGAACGCCTGACTAAAATCTTGTGGCCTCAATGAAACTCAAATTTCAGGTTCAGAAATCAGAATATATTAATATACATAACATAACACAGCCCTCTTAATTTCCTTTTTAACTTTTTTATTTAACAGCTCTGCTTTTTGGCAGCAAAACTGTTTTTTCTTTCTCGGAGCTAGCTTCAGGATTGGAGAAGAAGATCAGGAGAATGATTTTGGAGAGTTTTGGTGTAGAAAAATACGCCGATGAACTCATAGATTCCACGAATTATAAGCTGAGACTGATAAAATACGAAGGGCAGCCTCATTCCCAATCCAACGAGCCAACTCTTCGTGCTCATGCTCACACCGATCCCAACATGGTGACCCTGTTGTATCAAAACGAGGTTAATGGTTTGGAGATTCAGAACAAACATGGGGAATGGATCAGTGTAAAACCTTCACCAGACTCCTTCATTGTCATGATTGGCGAGTCCCTCAGCGTAAGTCGCATGTGTAATTTGTCAATTAATTAGTAAATTGGAACTTGTGTCGACATTATCTATTGCTGGATATTGCAGGTATGGTTAAATGGTCGATTGTCTTCGCCAAATCATCGAGTGATGATGGTTGCGGGAAACAAGGCAAGGGTGGGATGAGAGTTAGAGAAAAAGAGCGTGTAATGGGAAAAACCGGGGAAAGGGAAAATTATGATATAAGCTTGTTTTAATCTTAGCCATTAAATTAATTAGATCTAAGGGTTCAAAAAAGTGTAAAACTTGTTTCAATCTTGTTTTTTTTTTTATAAAAGTTTTAATCTTGTTTTACACTGTGTGTAAATGGATCCCTTCTCCTTAAATGTAAAATGATATTTGGCTGCTTTGTTTTTACTTGATTTTTTTTTCTTGTTGTTTCCGTTGCAATATCCATGCTGAAAGATTGCATATAACAATTTTAGCCTTAATTTAACTAAGGATCTCTCCAACGATAAATTATTAGGTGGATCAGGTCCACTACGTCATCTGTAGTCACTCAATAATATCATGCCAAGTAACCCACGATGCCACATCAGTTGGGATGCCATGACATATTTTCTCTTAAATTATTTTTAATTAGTATTAATTAATTTAAGCTACTAAATAACGTTGACAGCAAACGTTACCTTCTCTTCTCTTCCTTATTCTGCCCACGAGATTTTCCAATTTTCTCCAACGTCTGAGTACGTCGAAGACGATTCCGAACTCGATCTTCCCAATCTCGTCAAATATCATGAAATTTTTAATTCGGAACTTTGTTTATAAATCAATGACTTTGTTCTAACAATTACTTCTCCTTGTTCTAAATTTAAGCTCATTTCTATAAATTAAGAATTTATATTTCTGATCCACCTAATAATTTCTCCTCTCTATATCTTATTGGCTAAGATTGATTTCTTTTGGACTAGAAACGTGAAGTCTTCACAATAAATGCACTTTGATTAGGGTCAAAGCTGATATCTTGTGGGGTAAAATAAAATTCTTTTCTTCAAGTCTAATTTTCCTAGAATTGAAGAAAAAAATATTTATATTACTGAATATTACAGAGACAATTTGATACAAACTGCCATTTTCAGAGAGCATATGCTAATTTCCCAATCTTGAAATGTTGTCGAAACTTCCGGTACAAAATTAGTAGTGTACCTGTATCGGGGTTCGGTTGAAACGGCGCATACCAGCATTGGTACGAAACTAACAACCTTGAGTAAAATCCAATTTATATACAAATGGGCTGAGCGAGTTGGATTTGAGTTCAATTATTTGGATTAGGTCAGTTTCGGGTTAAGGAAATTTTGGGTTATAAGGGTTCGGTTAATTTTCGGTTTCAATTTGTATTGTGTACCAATCGCTCAAATGTAGAGTCATTTGGGTTTGGGTCAATTTTGATTCGGGTCTTTTTTTTGTTTCGGGTCATATGGTTCAGATTTTCAGATTCATGTCTTTTCGGATTTGGGTCGTTTAAATATAATTAATCCTCACTCGGGTAATTTCAAATTAATCCCCCGGGTTCATCGGGTTCGGGTCATTAAGAATTTGGGACCGGGTCATTTCAGATTGAGCGGACTTTTTGGTCGAATCGGGTTGGATCAAGTTTGGTTTCAGACAATCGAGTCGGATATCCACACTCGGGTGAAATTTTGCCAGCTCTAATTGATGCGAATGAGATAGGCGTATCATATATGGATCGTATAGACCGTCAGAAGTTCGTTCGAAAGGACGTGTAACGTTTTGTATTTTGGTCCTGAAATTCCTGCAGATGGGTCAACTTAAACAGGTCATAACTTTCAAACCGTAAGTCGGTTTGACTATAATTATACCTTTCCGGAGACTGATTTGAACCGACTACGACATGGTGATCAACGCAGTGATTCAAGCCTTCATTTAGGCCTAAAAAGACCATTACAGTTTTCTGTCACGAGTTTTAGTTTTTATCGCTTTTATTATTTTAACCCGTTTGGACTATTTTTGGGCTTTTGTTTATTTTTATTTGATTTTCATTATTTCCTGATACAATTTAAAAGGTTATAAATCCTAAATTTGAGGTTAATCAATCAATTCAATAATTTTATCAAATTTATCTTCTCTAAGTTATTTGTGTGTTTCTTGATTGAATACGTTCCGCTGCGTCACTAATAATAGACTTCTTTAGGACAAAATTAAAATTAATAGTATGTTTAAGATTTTATCATATTTTTTGGCTGAAATTTTAATTTTCATTTAATTTAAACACATTGGATCAAGTGCAACGACACGTGAAAATAAGGACTAATAAATAAAAATAGTAGAGCTGGAGCAAACCGGACCGTGATTTATAACATTAGTAAACCATTTTTATTGTATGTATACTTATGTAGGGACAAAACTTAATCATTCTTTTAAGCTTCTGGTGACCTCATTACACGTGATTATAAGATAATTGGTTAAATAACCATAAATTAAACTCTTTTCCTTGGGGTTGGCAAATGATAAGATTATGGAAAACTGCTGCTCAATTAATTACTTAATCATGTTTGGCGAAAAAAAAATTACTCCCTCCCATTCAAAATAAGTGCAACATTAGGAATATTACACAAACCAAGACAATGATTAATTGGTTTTAAATTTAGTAAAAAATCACTTAAAATGGCATTCTTACCCTTCAAAAAAATTCTTCTCTCCCTTCCCAACTTTCCAAGATAATTAAAGATTCAACTACCTAACCAAAACAAGTAGGGATGGATATGGAAAAATATTACAAATTACATTGGATTTATAAATGTTGCACTTAATTTGAATGACTGCAAATCTTGAAATATTGCACTTATTTTGAATGGGAGGGAGTACTTAATTATGCAACAAACATGATTTGCTAGGTTCTATGCATTTTAACTTGCTAGATCTCAATTCCTTCAAAAAAAAAAAAAATCTTGCTAGATCTCAAAATTTTACCTAAAAAACTTTGATCGATCCAACTGTTAGTTCAAGTCATAATATACATATACATATATAATAGTACTAGATCTCACCAATTTACCTAGAAACTTTAATCAATCCAACTGTCAATCCATGTCTTCATATTACAGTATAAAATACTTGCTAGCAAGTAGCAATGAAATCTCAAATTTTTTTATGAAAATCATTGTTTAATCAATTTTATAATGATATCTCCTCAATAATCCGTCTGATTATTAATATCACGTTAAGTTAATCACAAAAAACATCAAAATTTTCCAACATTAATGAAAACAGAGAAGAACTGCGAAACCATGGTGAAGCTTCGAGTCATAGATTTCTCAAACCAAGACCTAAAGCCAGGGACCCTTGAATGGGATCTGGTGAAACTCCAAGTCCAGCAAGCAATCCATGAGTACGGCTGTTTTGAGGCTTCGTTCGACAAAATTTTGGAGGTTCGGAAGCCACTATTTGGAGCCATGGAAGAGCTTTTTGACCTCCCTTTTCAAACAAAACAACTCTGTGTTTCCGATAGACTCTTCCGTGGCTACAATAGGTTAAGTTCACGATTGCATGAAAGCATCCTAATTGATGATGCAAACGTAGCTGAAATCATGGAACAACGCCTTACTAAAATCTTGTGGCCTCAAGGAAACTCAAATTTCAGGTTAGAAAATAGAAATCAAGATTTTTTTTAGGTATGCATCCGCGACTAATCCGGATGTGACCCGTGTCTCGCACCTTATTATGGTGGGTCAGCGTGAGTCTACTAAGGGGGCGGCTTCTTACACAATGTCTTAAACCTAAGACCTGGAAGAGACTGTTTACCACTTGATTCAACTCCGCATCAGTAGAAATCAATGATATTAGTATACATAAAACAACACTCTTTCTCTGTACTTTTTCTATTAAAATTCTAAGTTAACAGCTCTGTTTTTTGGCAGCAAAACTCTGTTTTCTTTCTCGGAGCTAGCTTCAGGATTGGAGAAGAAAATCAGGAGAATGATTTTGGAGAGTTTTGGTGTAGAGAAATATGCGGATGAACTCATAGATTCCACGAATTACATGCTGAGACTGATGAAATACGAAGGGCAGCAGCCCCCATCAAACGAGCCAAGCCTTCGTGCTCACTATGATCAAAACATGGTGACCCTTTTGTATCAAAATGAGGTTAATGGTTTGGAAATTCAGACCAAACATGGCGAATGGATCAGTGTAAAACCTTCGCCAGATTCCTTCATTGTCATGACTAGCGAGTCCCTTAGCGTAAGTCACTTGTAATTTGTAAATTTACTCAATTAATTAGTAAAAATTGGAATTTGTGTGAATTTTATATTGGTGGATGCAGGTATGGTTAAATGGTCGATTGAATTCTCCAAAACATCGAGTGATTGTGACGGGAAACAAGGCAAGGTACTGCGCTGGATTGTTTGCAACGCCGAAAGGAGGGTACCGAGTTAAGATACCTAAAGAGCTTGTGGATGAACAAAATCCATTGATGTTTAAACCCTTTGATTACGAGGAATTCTTGGAATATTTATCTTCCCAGCTTGCCAAAGGAGATCTTTCAGCTGGTCTTAAGGCTTACTGCAGCGTCTGATAAGCAATTTGGCTATAGATTAACATATGTAATAATGGATTGTGTGGAGTGGAAATCGTGGCTCTTTATTAAAATAACGGTTAGTTGCAATTTGAAGTTAGCATGTGAGCTCTGGCTACTCTATATAAAGAATAGATCCGAAACAATTCGAGATTTATTATTGACGAATGTGATGCTTTATTAATCTTGGAAAAGGTGTAATGCTAAACAACACAGATTTCTGTATTGCACAGTTGATCTTTTAGTTTTCATTTCTGAAGGGAAAAAAAAATCGCCGTTGCCGGGGATCGAACCCGGGTCACCGGCGTGACAGGCGGGAATACTCACCACTATACTACAACGACTTGGATGGCTAATTTTTCTTAAAAAAACTATTTAACTAGGCATCTGAATGGATCCCTCCTCCTATATGTAAAATGTTATTTGGCTGCTTTGTTTTTGCTTGTTGTTTCGGTTGCAATATGCATGCTGTCGAAAGGTTGCATAACATTTTTAGTTTTAATTTAACCAAAATATCTCCGAATCTTATTGGTTCGAGATTAATTTCTTTTGGACTGAAAATGTGAAGCCGTCCCAACAAATGCACTTCAATTAGGGTCAATGCTAATATATCTTGTCGGGCATGTAAAATGAAATTCTTTTCTTCAAGCCTAATTTTCCTCAAATTGAAGAACAAGTGTTTATATTACTGAATATTAAATAGACAAAATTTGATACAAACTGCCACTGGCAGAGAGCATAGGCTAATTTCCCAATCCCTGAAGTTCAGCTGTGGACAAGCCAAAGCCATTTTCAATGTCCCACTTTACAATGTTTTAAAGAAGAATGCTACATGTTCAAAATAATTAAGCAAAAAGGTTAGGAAATGTCTAGAAATTTTAATAATTAGCACCATTTAAGGCCATGGAAATGGTTGTTGAATGTTGATGATCTTTGCTTCCGTGTTGGGCTATATTTTCAGCCTATCATATTCATATTATAGGAGAGTTAAAACTTAATATAGACACATTTCCCTTCAATCTTATTACAGTGATGTGTTTGACTTTTGTGCAAATTGCATATATTTTGCATATCAACAAAAATATTCTCTTTCCCTTTGTGTGCAGTACTCTCTGGGGCCTGCCCCATTCCCCTCCCCTTTGTTGTTTATACTATCAAAAGTCATCAAACCTACTCAAATACGGCCCTTTTCTGTCTTGTTACTTTCTTTTTTTGTACTACCTATCAAAATGATTTTCCCCTTGATTATTGCTTTTCTTGCCTGCAATGGTACAAGCATTTCACAAACTTCTATGAATCTTATCTCAATTGGTACTGTTTTAACATTTATTGCAATTTGCATAGGCTAATGTTTTATATTTTCACTCATGGTTGGTCCTGGACTCTCCCCTTCTTTTTGTTTTTGTCAGAATCTTTGTCTTTCTTCTATATGATGATGATGTTATGAATTTCCTTGTCCTAAAACAAATTTTGAGGAAATTCTGATAGAAAAAGATACCCTTTTCTAGTTACCTGCATATTATCATATATGAACACTACAACATAGCTGAATTATTTGTTTACATGTTTTGATATTAATGTCTGAAAGTGAATTCCCTCTTACTAGCTAGGATGCACTAGATAATGAGTCAAATAGTCATGGATTGTGATCTGAAGTTAAACTTAATCTGTCTGATAATGGATTTAGCATATCAATTGTAATACCCTTTTCCCCCTTGATCTGGTAGGGTTTGAACGTTTTGTCCTATGAACTTCAATTTTGGACATCTTGCCACCTGAACTTCAATTTTGGGATGTTTTGACCCCTCAGCCTAACGGCACCGTCAAGACGACTAACTCGACCCGTGTCAGGCATTGTCACATCAGCATCTTGACGGTGCCGTTAGCCTGAGAGGCCAAAACGTCCCAAAATTGAAGTTCAAGGTGTAAAATGTCCAAATTGAAGTTCAGTGGGCAAAACGTCCAAACGCTACAAGTTCAATAGGAGAAATGGTACTTTTTCCATATCAATTACTATGGCATTTTTTCTTTCTTAATTAGGCCATGTTTGGTACACCGGTGAGATTGGTTTGGTGAGAGTAAAATTGGTTACTGTACGTGTTAGATTTGTTACTGTACAGATAAAATTTGTTACTCTACAGATGAGAATATTCTCGATGGTTGTAAAATATGTGTTTAATGGAGGCCAACTGATCCCACCGTAAAAAAATGTTTGGTAAGCCATTTGGACCACTAACCGACCCAATCAAGAAGTTAAACTTAATCTGTCTGATAATGGATTTAGCATATCAATTGTAATACCCTTTTCCCCCTTGATCTGGTAGGGTTTGAACGTTTTGTCCTATGAACTTCAATTTTGGACATCTTGCCACCTGAACTTCAGTTTTGGGATGTTTTGACCCCTCAGCCTAACGGCACCGTCAAGACGACTAACTCGACCCGTGTCAGGC